>PVJA010006904.1:26327-70909 GCA_004027025.1 Myocastor coypus | reverse complement strand
CCACTTTAGCTGGTGTTTGGATGGTATTAAAACTAAGAAATTATTTAAACCATCCAGGTGAAGGAATCTGCAGGGAAGTTTCCTCAGGCAAATTTCATTTGAATCTTTTCTTTCTGCTTAGCATACTATGTAATGTAATCTATTTGCTGAGTTCTTTATTACCCTAGCCAGTAATGGAAACTGAGATGAGGCTTTGCAAGGTCTTTTATCTGTTTATATTTTAGTTGATTTATATGAGGAAGGAGGATGGAAAGTACTGAAATCCAGCCTACGCCACATGGCAACTATGTGGGATCCTACGCCAAATGAATTTAATCTAGTGGTTGGGGATGTAAGCTCAGGGCCAAAGCTTGGGGTTCAGTCCACATCATTGCACTCATACACACATGCGTATGCATAAAACTATAGCAACATTCACAGAGATAGATGCCTATGCTGAGGATAAAATATGGAAATCTAGTATATAACCCTCAGCTTTATGCATACAAAATAGAATGAGATTATGCAGGAAGAGGATATAGCATTCAACTTAAGAATGCGATGTTAGTTTCTCCAAATTCATTGAAAAAAAAAAAAGTCAAGCCGGGCGTGGTGGCTCACGCCTGTAATCCCAGCACTTGGGAGGCTGAGGCAGGAGGATTGGTGCGAGTTCGAGACCAGCCTGGGCTACAAAAGTGAGTGCAGGACCAGCCTCAACTGCATAGCGAGACCCTGTCTCAAAAAGACAAAAAAACAAGTCATATTGGTACCCATTTCTTTTATGTAAGAAAGAATCATTAGGTCTATGTCTTGTATGCTGAGTAAGTATTTTGAAGAAAATAATACATGATGTATTAACCTTTCTCATTTTGTTGTGAAATTTTGTTTTGCAAAATGAATTATAATTTCCAGTGAACAGTCTTTTGCAACTTATAGTAAGATTTTCATGTGAAACAAAATAAATTCCTTTATAATAACTGAGTTCGTAACCTGCACTAGTATTTCCAGTGATTAGAATTCTCAAAATCCAGAAAAAGTGTTTTTTGATCTTTACTTAGAAAGTTCCTGAATATATACTCAGTATTCACATTTCATAATGTAAATAAATGCTTCAGAAGAAGAAATACATCCCAGAAATGAAGGAAAGGAATGGCCTCTGAGTTAAATTCTTCATTAAAGTTAATTTTCACACACATAAATATTTTTTCTTTAAGAATATTTAAATATGTCTGGAAAAATTTAGGCTCAAAGTTATTTATTGTGGCTGAAAGTGATATAGAAATGGCTTCCAGAAGAATTTGCAGTTGCCATAAATGTCCACCAACATAAAGCAATTAAGTGTTCAAGAAACTAAGAAAGTTTCGATGTGTAATTATGCTTACCAATATAAAAATGTATATCTCATAAAAAGATTCTTGGTGTATATAAAATAAAATATCTTTGAAAGTGAACTTAAAAAAAAAAGAAAGTGAACTTATCCAGAGTGAATATGAATGGGAAATAAAGTTACATTTTTTTTTTTAATAAAAGCTTTATTGATGTATGGGTAAAATAGCACACAAGTGACTTCAAGTTTGAAAATCAAGTGGTTTCAAGGATATCTATAGTTTGTACAACTTCTGTGGATATCCAAATTGATGGGTCATCATTCCAAATCGATGCTTTGTGTCAGCCGCTCCCATTTCCTCCAGCTTCACTGGTGGCTTTGACATCAGGGAAGGTGAATGTGTTTGATGTTAATCTGTAAGTCTTACAGTGCACTGTGTGGCCCTGGTGACTGCATTCTTTCACTTAACATCAGTTGACATATGTTGCAGCTGTATTAGTATTGTTTAATCATTGTTCCAAAATAACTTTTTCATTCATTAACTGAGAAAAAGTTTAGGCAGTTGCTACTTTTGTCTACTATGAATTACACAATTATAAACATTGTTGTAAAACATTTTTGGGTGAACACAAATTATGTTTTCTCAGGAGTGCAACTCCTATCTTGGATTCTATTGAGTGACTGCCAAATCCATTTTCAAAGTGGCTGAAACATTTTCTATTGAGACCAGTGTTTGAAAGATCTGATTTTCAGCACTCTTGCCAAAACATGTTATTCTCTATCTTTCTAATTAGAGACATTCTGATGTACTTGAAGTGATGATTTATAGTGATTTTATTTGCATTTTTAATAGCTAATGATGTTGAACACCCTTTCATGTGTCTATTGCCTACTTATGTATCTTCTTCAGAGAATTCTTTGTTCAAATCCTTATTCATTTTTTAACTGAGTAATTTGTTTTGTTATTGAAATTTGGAAGAGGGTTTTACATGTTCTAAATATCAGCTCACTCTCAAACAGATGATTTACATTCAGTATCCCATTCCATGGGCTAACTTTACACATGTCGCCATTAAACTAAAGCTTTTAATCTTTGTAAAGATTCGTTTATAAGATATTTTTGTTGCATGCATTGTGTGTGAGTAATTTTAATGTAACAAACATGCAGAGCTTCACTTTTTTTTTTTTTTTTTTTTTTTTTTTTTTGGTGGGACTGGGGTTCGAACTCAGGACCTTGCACTTGCCAGGCAGGCACTTGTGCCACGGAGCTATCTCCTCAGCCCCGAGCTTCACATTTAGATGTAAGATCCTCTTTCATTACTTTTTCCCTAAGAGATGAGTGAGGATCTAACTAAAAGTTTTCTGTTGCCAGTAGACTTAAAATTAGCCTAGAAACAGTGGATGAAAAAAAAATCATTCTTTCTCCACACAATGGTACTGGATCCCCTGTGAAAAATCAATGTTAACTGAAAAAAAATGTAGATTTTTAGCTGAATTTTCAATTTTATTCCATGCATCTATTTTTTAGCCTTGTGCTAATATCTCACTGCCTGGATGACCATAGCATAATAAGTTTTGAAAGTGAGATTTATGTTTTCTTCAGAGGTGTTCCTCTTTTCCAATATTATTTTGGCTTTTTTGGGTTCCTTAAATTTCCATGTGACTTTTGAGGGAAAACTTGAAAATTTCTGCCGAATTCTGAACCTAGATTTTTGCAAGGATATTAATTTGCACATCTATTTGGTCAGCACTGCACTCTCAACAGTACTGCTTTCTAAAATGTTATCCACTTAGTATGAATTCTTTAGTTTCTCTGAGCTGAGAACACGATTGCCATGTTCAGTAGGCAAGTTTAAATTAATTTTCTTGTGATTATTCCCAAATATCTATTTAAATTTGTTTTTATTAAATACTGAATTGTTTTCTTTCCCTATAAATTGTTTTCTTACATTTCTAATAATGGATAAACCATAATTGATTTCTTGAGATTGATCTTATACACTGTATCTGTACTAAATGAATTTATCATATTATATCTATAGCATTTTTTTCTAACATTTTTGTGGACTCATTAAGGCATTATGACATCTTCAGGCAGAAACCATTTTACTTCTTCCATCCAATTTATTTTCTTGCTTGATTGTTACCTTAATTATCATTTAGTGATTGGATGAAAATATCCTTAAATTTCTGGAGCCCTTAAGCCACAAAGTCCTTGTTAGGTGGCTGCTTCTACATTGGGACACACCTTCAACACGCCAGCAGTTTATAACCCTGCCCTGGCCTACGATTTGTTCTATGAAGAGCTATGAGTTAACCAAGATCAGCCATTCAACACTGAGAGATAGTGCATCATACAGTCTTCACCATGCACTTATGAAAATCTCTAGTTCCAGGACTGTTAGAACTATCCCAACCTGCCATGCACATCTTTGTTTTAAAGATTTTTGAGCAGGGTTTTGGTTGTCCTAACTTGTATTTACACTATAATGAAATGATTTCCGCTAATTGTTTTTCTACAAATCTCCTGGGAGTAGGACTGTATGCTGAACAGTGAGTTGAGGTAGATAAGTCCTATGACTTGCACTATTATAGGAACAATATGTGGAGGCTTAATAATAGCCATTCTTTAGTGATAAGATTTTTAAAGTTTTTTCCAGTTCTGCCCTTATATTTCCATTGTGTTGTTTTTACAACTAATAAGAGTGTCAGAACTGACTTTTAAAGCCACTCCACAAGTGAAGATATGGAGCTGGCATTTGGACCAAATGAACACCAAAATGTATACTATTTCTCTTAAAATTTAACTATTTTTCTTAAATAAACTCTCACCAACTTGTTGCATGTCTTTGTTAACTTACAGAATTTTATTTCCTGATGTTCTCTTTGCTTTGATGTGAGAATTAATTGTGCTTCCGTCTTAATTCCAGAACTGCTTCTAGCCCATACCAGTTTCCACATAAGCATGCATCGCAACCTGAATTAACTTCCTTTGTAAATGTCAAAGTACAGAGACAGTGCAATTATACAAGCAAGTAGATTATCAGAATGTTCTTTGACTATGAGGCAGGATTTAGACAGGAATTTTCTGGAAGGAGTGAGCTTGAAGGGTAGAGGAAAGAAGAGGCTGGCTCTCTAAACTCCATGAGTTCATAGCTGGAAAGGCAGCAGGTACATGTGCTACAGGATTCTGGGAGCCAAGATCATTTCTAGAAGAGCAAAGAGCACCGCTAAGGGTGAAGTGATGCCTTGAGAGTACATATGCTGTGAAATATCTTTAAGAAGAAGAAGTGACCCCAGCTCAATGATAATTCAACATTTTTGGCCCAAAATATGCAGAAAGTGGAAAGATGACTTGAAAGAGGTAATTATGAACCCATGGTATGAGAATTTCTGAATGTTTTGAAAGGCAGTGTGTATAGAGTAGAGCGAAATCTGTGAGCAACTGTACATAGGCATACTACAGTCAATTACATTTATAAGTGTGAGGTAAAAAGAACTATATAGTGAGATCAACTATTTGTATTGTGTCAGGGGCTTTATGTGCATTATCACTGTTATAAACGTATTTTATTATTATTACTACTACTACTACCCAATAGAAAATAAACTCAGAGAAGCTGAACAACTTTCCACACTCACAAAGCTCATCACATAGCACAGAAATACAGAGTTCTGTAGCAAGAATATTTAAGAGCTCACATTACCATCCACTTTTTATTCGCCAGATTATCATGCACTAAAAGTCGTGCTGTGATGCAAGCCTGGGCAGTAGACTTTATTTTCTTGTTTATAATAAAAAGTAGGTGCATCTGTATAGTAATTATGCCTACTAACACTGAGAAACAATGCCTTATCTTTTGATAGAAAGTGAATTGTTGAGAGCAATGTTTAAAAATTTAAATCATGAAATAATGTAAATTAAGATATCAGATTACATGAAGTTTTTGTTTATTCATTTGTCTGTTTTTGGTACAGGGTCTCACTATGCAGCTTGAACGTTTAGTGATCCTCCTGTTTCCGCCTCCCCAATTCTGGAGTTACAGGTCTGCTCCATGACACCTGGTTTTGGGGTCTACTTGGTACACTCTGGGTTCTGGAGCCATCACAGTATGAGATGCCAGGGATTGATCCTGGATCCTTGTACTTGCCAGGCAAGGGCTCAGATTTCTATCTCCCAGGCCCCAACATGAACTTTCATAGCTCAATGTTCATAATAAGATATTGTATACATGATAACTTCCAATGAAGTATTTTGGAAGTTCAGCGGGGTTGGGGGACTAAATCTTACAAAACGCAAGGAGACTGAAAGGACAGTGACGATTGTAACTGAGACAGCCTTATGCATGGTGTTTCTGAATAAACATTAGGCATTCATAAAGTGATAAAAGGCATGTTTGTTAAACCATCACAGAGCGCATTTATTTGCTATATGACAAGACATATAAGGGTACCAAGGGTGCAGCATATGATATGCATTTATTTTGACAAATATTATAAAATGCTTCATTGGAAAAAGCAAAAGAGAACACAAACCCTTTAAAGTTATTCTTTTGAAGGAAGTCTGTTTACTTCATTATTGCTTGGCCATGTGACTTGATGTAGCCAATGAAATTCAGGGCCATTGTGATAAACATATAGTTAACATTTTTATACATGATCACTGTGCTGGGCCACTCCCACTTAAAGGATCTCTCTCAGGGTCCTGTACATAACCCTGAGCTGAGTTATAGGATAATGAAGACCAATAAGAGGAAGGTTTTCACTTTTCCAGATATACCCAAGCAGAGGCCACACATAGGTGTGAGTGACTGAAGTCATCCAACTTGAAGTTGCCATTTTGACCACTAGAGCTAACTGGCTTACTTCCACAATGTAAGCTAATTAAATACTTATTAGGCTAGGAAGGTAACTCAGTGGTCTATGTACCTGCCTGGCAAGCTCAAGTTCCTAAGTTTGATATCCCATACCACATGGCATGCCATGCCCTGAACCGTGCATGGTGGCACACACCTGCAATCCCAGAACTAAGGAGGCCAAGACAGGAGTATCACTATAAATCTGAACTTCATAGAAAGACCATGTATCTAATAAATGTATAAATACTTTTTCTAAGCCCTTAGCTTATGGACTGTTTGCTTTAGAGCAACATTAATAAAAGGCCCAGTTGTATGTTTGGGACTAATTTATTAGCTGAAATAGCCTACTTTCATATTATTAAAATGATTATTCAATGCTACGTAATTCATAAGATGAGACATTACAATTCAAAATCATATGTGTTTCAATTAACAGTTCAGTCTATTCTTTGAATATCACTGACTGACTATACACACTTGTCTTTCTCATTCACGGGTCTGAACTGTGAAGCACAGGACTTGGCCAACTGACCACTTCAGATAGTAAACTGTATCTAGAGCTCACATATTCCATTTGAAGGACCACAGCATACCTAGGAGAAAAAATATTTGGAGAGAAATTTATTGTATTTTAAAATACTAAAGTCTACGTGCTCTAACGGGCATCATGTGCTGCTGCTTGAATTTAGAAGAATTCAACAAATAATTTAAAATCCAGCTAGAGATTGTTATTTTGTCTAAAATTCTTTTAACACACAAAATTGACCCTGAGATGGCTCTCTGTGCATACTAGAAAATAAAATTGACTCCTACAGTGCTCTAAGTGCTTTTAAATATTGACATATTCAGCTGCTAGCTATATTCTCTTCCTTGCCGAATGTGTAGTATGTAAAGCCCAAACTTAGAACTGATAGACACTGTTTTTTGTTCATATTGACAAATCTCCAATACTATGTTTACTAATTTACAAACATCAGAGGTGCAAACTTAAGTAATTTTTTAAGAATTTTTTAATTTTATTTAATTTTTTTCTTGTTTCAGAACTTTTGTTTGTTTGTTTATTTATTTTTATGGCTGGCTCAGCCTGACCTGAGGGCAGGGCTGGAGTAGCATGTGGTGTTGGGGATAGAACCGCGGTCCCTGCAGCCGCCCAAGCTTTCCTAAGCAGGTGCTTTAGACCACTGAGCCATCCTGCCGGGCCAAACCTAAGTAATTTTGATATCAATCCATGATTATGGGTCAGCCTTCTGAATGACTCTACTAATATTAAATCATTTTCTTAGATCATCATTTAAATTTCTTGAAATTAATTTTTACTGTTTCTGTTCAATATATATCATGTGTCTTAACAAACTGTAGCTACAGGGGGCTGGGAGGTAGCTCAGTAGAATAAGTGCTTGCCTGGCAAGTGCAAGGCCCTGAGTTCAATCCCCTGTTCTGAAAAAAACGACAACAATAACAAAAACTTTCATTGAAATATAACCCTTTTGTGTCATTGCTGCAAAAATGTGAATCAGTTGCTACAAAACATTTCCTTAGTATTTTTGCTAAGACTTTTTTTCCCCACAAAGACAGCTTAATAGATAACTTGGAGATGTCTGTACAGTGATACTTCACTTATCAGATTCAACTTGTCCCCGATTCTTTTTTTTAATTTTTTTTCTTGTTTCAGAACTTTTGTTTGTTTGTTTATTTATTTTTATGGCCGGCTCAGCCTGCCCTGAGGGCAGAGCATGTGGTGCCGGGGATCGATCCGCAGTCCCTGCAGCTGCCCAAGCTTTCCTAAGCAGGCACTTTAGACCACTGAGCCATCCTGCCGGGCCCCTTGTCTCCGGTTCTTATTCATAAACTGAAAAACTCAAGAACTGAACAAACTCTCCACATAAGAAATAATGAAAAAACGAATAACTGGCTTTGAGGCCCTAAAATTATACTCATAAATTCACTTATGTAAGATTTTAGCAAATTCCCAATAATTTCTTTCTCTAAGTCTATCAGAGGGCTGGCGAGCTAGCTCAGTGGACTAAAGTGTCTGCTTAGGCAGGCATAGGGAACGGGGTTTGAACTACTGCTTTGCTGGCTGGCCCCTGGAACACCCTGAGAAAACCACTGAGACTGGACATGGTGGCAAGCTCCTATAATCTCAGGTCTTGGGAGGTTGAAAACAGGAGGATCATTATGAGTCCCATCTGTGTAGTGAGACCCTGTAGACCCTGTACTATATACATAAAAAAAATCTATCAGAGGGTTACAGTTTTCCTGTTCGCATTGCTATTATCACTAGCTTTCTTTGGAGCCATTGTTATGATATTTTGTACAAATAAAGTACAACAAAAGCACAGTGAGATTATTGTAGTGCACGTATGCAACACTACGAGTTGTATGGGCAACAGCAGTGTTAGACTAAGCACCCCACCTCTGTGTCAGCTGCATTGACATTATAACTCACTCTCAGCTCACATAGGCTTTTTTTCAAGTTTCTGATTGACTATGGAGTAAGCTGTGAACCTTTGGGGAAGATTTTTCCAATCTTATTGTTCGAGTAGTGGATGTTTAAGTTTGGCGCTGTGGGCAATCGAGGTATAGCTATACTGTTTTCCCTTCTCCAGCTATGTTGTTTGGGTCCTCATTCATCACCAGCCATCCATGAAATGCAAATTAAAGCAACACTGAGATACCATCTCACCCCAGAAAGAATGGCTGTCATAAAGAAATCAACCAATGACTAATGCTGGAGAGGATATGGGGAAAAAGGAACCCTTCTCTATTGCTGGTGCGACCATTATGGAAATTAGTGTGGAGACTCCTTAAAAAACTAGCACTGGGAATCCCAGTCAATCTAGCTATCCCCCTACTTGGAATTTTCCCAGAAGAACTGAAAACATCATATTATAGTGATGTTTTCCCACTTATGTTCATAGCAGCACAATTTGTGATAGCTAAATAATGGAAACAACTGAAGTGCCCATTATCTGAAGATTGGTTGAAAAAGATGTGGTATTTTTATACCATAGGATATTACTCAGCTATAAAGAATTACAAATTCAAAGCCTTCATATGTAAGTAAATATATCTTGAACATACCCTCATAAGTAAAATAAAGCAGACATACATATGTAAATATCATATAGTCTTCTTAGTGTAAGAACTCAGAAGAACAAACAAAAATGGAAAGGCATAATACATCTAAATGGAAATAAAAAACGTAAGGATTAAACAATAAAGAGACAGCAAGCAGAAAAGTTAGGAAACATGGCAGGGGCAAAACCACACTCTTATATGCACAAAATGAATTAGACAACGGTCCTAAGAATCTCCTACAGGTTTTGACACTGAGGATAGCAATGTGTAACATTAAAACCATGGTTGGAATGCCTGTCATTCTGGTCTTTTAGATGTGTGCTGCTTCTAATGTAATTTCCTTTATTGCTATACTCTCTCTCTCTCTCTCAAGTAAATGCTTGTTTTTTTTTTTTTTTTTAAAGGGGGAAATAGAAGAAAATAAGAAAGAAAAAAAAAGACTGAGGATGACAGGTAAAGCAACTGAGAAAAACTCTGCAGCATCCTGGAAACCCAGGACATGTGTGGGAACTCAACCAGGACGATGCTGCAACTTTGAAGCACTATGTGTGGAGTCAACCAGAAAAGTGTTATTTTAATTGTCCACTTACATACTTTGTAAGGACAAGTAAGACTTTGCACAGAGCATTTTCAATGTGGCATCAGGCCAGGTAAGTTTTTAATAGGACAACCTTTCTGATGCCTAATTTACATGAGGGAGAAGACATTGGAGAAATTCCAGATGACGAGAGATGCTCTCTGAAGCCTCTGATGGTGTGAATCCCACTGCATCCCATCTTGCTTAGCAGAGTTTACCTCCTTTCCACATTTTCTATGGGATTTGGCTTTGTTCGGGAGACCAGTAACTTGAAAAGAATACTCCTACACCTACCATGCTGTTCCAGGCCTACTCTGTTACCAGTTTTCTTATGTGCTCAATAGAAATTCATTTGCATCCTGTGCAACAACTTTCTCTAAAATTCAACATGTATCTTAATATATTTTAGGGACACAAAAAACCTAGAAATGCTTTCAATTTCTCTTAATAAATGACATATATATATAGTGACATAAAGTCATGAAATTAGTTGTAACTTCTCTATTTTTTCCACCTAAAATATCTGCAAAATCTAGTAATCTGAAAAATCCTTTTTTTTTTTGTCTGCGAAGACACTACCCTTTACAGATGTGTAAGTTCAAAAAAGTGAAAGTGAAACTTTCGCTTTGTGTGTCATATTTCTGCATCAACTTCTTTACAAAGAGACTGGCATTTGAACACCTCTGCTTAGAAAAATTTGACCCTGCCTCAGGGTACAGGCACCAGACTCACAGGTGGAAAAGTAATTTTAACATATGACAGAACATTTCTCACTGTCATACATCTTCAACCTGAGGTACAATCCCATGTTCAACAGCAAAACTCAGTTTATGTTATGTTACATAAGCAAGACGTATTTAATTTTTATAGATTGTCCTTGAGGATACAGGAAGGACTTCTAATCAAAATCTAATAGCCTGGAGAAAGCTACAGAGCAAGACACACACACACACACACACACACACACACACGTACTCTCGTACCCACACACACCTGCATATATGCCATAGATACAACATAAACAAAATTCCTTAATGAAAATGATGTAATTTTATTTAAAATGCTTCATAGAATTTTATTCTTTGCATCTCCACTTCATATGAATGGAGTCAGTGAAGAATTGGTGACAGATTCCTTGGGATCCAATTTAGACTTTATAGTTTATTCATTACATGAACTACAGAGTAAGGCCCAAGTACTGGGGGCTGATGATACTTGTGCTAGGAGAAATTTATCTAAGCAAAGAAAAGAATAAAGACAGAAATTTATTCTGCTCAAATTACAATGTCAAAGGGAGACAGAAGCTGAGTTTCTAACTACTGGAGTGAGAGATCGATGTGTATAGGTTTGAAAATTAGAAATAGGATCTAAGAATCAAATTACCTAAAGAATGTCTTCTTTAGGTGTCATCTGGTACCTATAGATTTTCTATGAGCATGTGTATTATGTCTTAAATAATATATTTACAGTCATAACGCTATTTCTCCTGGTTTACAGATGTCTTTAGGTTTACATAAAGAGATGATATGAAGATACATGTATGTATATATATGTATGTATACATATATACATACACACACACACACACACATATATATATATATATATATATATATATATATATATGTTAAAAAGTAGAAACGTGGGCCAGTGAGATAGATCAGTGGTCTAAAGCACCTGCTTAGGTAAGCTTAGGCAACCGCAGGAACTGAGGTTCAATCCCCAGCACCACATGCTGTGCCAGCCCCACACCTAAGGCAGGCTGAGCAGGCCATAACATAAATTAAAAGAAAGTAGAAACAAAAACAAAAATGAAACCAAATACTATAAACAAAGGCAGAAGCAAAGTAACATACAATACATATGGTACATAATTTCAGAACAAGAATTAAAAAATAACAATTGTTATATTATATATTTTTATCCTCAAATCTGTTGCTCGGATTAACAGACATAAGTATGCAAGATTGATCAAACAATTAAACATTAGCTCTTGCTTTCAGTAAATCTTTTTTTGTCCTTTTTACTTTAGAGTTTTAAATTTATTTTCAAGAGTGTATAACAATATTTGAGAAGACATTAGAAATTGTACACATTTAGAAGAATAAGATGAGAGGTATTTAGCTGTGGATTTTGTAGTGCACATCGCTGTCTGTAATGTAGTTGCTCAGATTACAGATATTCCTGCATAAGCTTAGTTAGGTGAAATTTCTAATTATTATATTTTAAATAAGATGATCTGGACTTACTGGGAAGAATAATTGAGCATTACATCACAGCATTGTTTTCAGCAATGTTACTGTCTTACAGTATCCCAGTAAGATAAAGGGAGTTTTAAGTAGAATTTCTTTGCTAAGAGTTTTCAATCTTTATGCATGAGGGCCTGAGTTCAATCCCTGGTCCTGCAAAAATAAACAAATAAAAAGGAGTTTTCAATCTTTTTATTGCCAATGGGCAACTACCCTATATAGCTGGATGGATTACTTAAATTTTCTATGTCTCAGTATGGATCCATCGGGTTTTTTAAGGGCTTCTGTCGTGAATGGAAAATATAAAGTATTAATGCTTAAATAAATAACCATTAGTTTCCGTTAAAATAAGTCAATTGCTGACCAACTGATATTCTTAAAATTAGGGATTGTGCAACCTGCAGCATTAACAGTCTGCAATTTTTAAATTATTTATCTTTTTAATTATTTATTTATAACAATTTAATTGTATTTTTCAGTTCAGTAACTGAATGGCTTCAGTTCTGATTGTCTTACACTTTAATTGCTTTGGAAAGCTTCCTCTCTGAGCTATTGGCTGCAGACACTGGACAGCTGTGGCCAACTCACCCGTCAACACAATTTTAAGCTAAGTTTGTATTTCTAATATTTAATTGCCTGTGATGTTAGAACCTGCCAAAAAAAAAAAATGCTTTTGATTTCCAGATTACAGATTGGAGCCGATAAATTTCTGATTCTCTAAAAAAAAAAGAAAGCAGCTAATTCTAAATTATGTGAATGCAACAGGGAAACTGTAATAGAAAATAAGGTTTTTAAAAAATCATCTTTGCTGTTTTAAAGCATATTTAAAATCAAACTTTTTAATATGCTGTGCTGTGGCAATCCGTTCAGATTTTTATTAATGCTGAGGCTTGAGGACTCATTGTGACATTCTTTTGTGTATTTTAATTAATTTGACAATTGCATAGCAGATATTATACATGGTATTATGGCAAGGGGAGTCTCACCTTTGGTGATTCCCTTTGTCATTTCAGTTCTCTAATCACTTAAGATGACTATTATCCCAAATTGTGGGTGAAAAAATGAATTAATCATGAAAACATATTCAAACTCTTTGAAATGCACTCAATATTTTTCCAAGGTAAATCTATTAAAGCTTTGCAGAAATGAGCTGCCTGGAATACAGGAGCAACTTCTTCATTTGTAAATGATATAATGCACATCTACTGATCATTTACTTGACATTTAATATAAACATGAAATAAACAAACACTGAGTAGATTGGCCTTTCTTATCTACCTGATTAATCTTCACAATAACTCTATGTGTTTATGTAATCCCATTGTGTATTGTGTCCATATTTTATGTTAAGAAGCAGTTGTTCAAACTTTCCCATTGCTGGATTCAATTACCTGATACTTACAATTTTTATTTATTTATTTATTTATTTATTTGTTTGTTTGTTTGTTTGTTTGTTTGTCTTTTTGAGGCAGGGTCTCGCTATGCAGTTGAGGCTGGCCTTGAGCTCACTTTTGAGGTCCAGGCTGGTCTCGAAGTCGCACTGATCCTCCTACCTCAGCCTTCCAAGTGCTGATGATACTTACAATTTAAAGGAGAAGAAATTTACTTTGCTTGAGGTTTCAGCGTTCAGTCCATGGTTGTCCATCCCCAAAGCAGGTCAGCACAGGGTAGGCACATTGCAGAGGACAAACATCTCACAGCAGGAAGAAAGCTGCAAAGTAGATAGTAACATATGACAACTAGTGACAACAGAAGTCCTCTTTCTGTCCCCTATAGTCTACACAGGCTACCCACTCTTACACTGGGTAAAACTCATGCCCAGCTTGGCACACTTTTAATCCTAGCCTTACACAGTAAATCAGTTAAAGATGTGAATCTGAGGATCACAACTTTAATCCTAGGATTAGTACTCTGGATCCAACCACCTGCAAAGAGCTTCCCTGTGACCACAGAAGTCTTTGGAAGAACATCTAGATGCAGGCGCAGCAGGAACCCACGTGATCCAGTCACCTTCTGAACTCATGAGAAATTTGGGAGACATTTTAGATATAAAAATGCAACAGATATCTTAATTTTGGATTTTTTTCTTCTAACCTTGAGAAAAGCATCAAGCACACACAAATTGAGGAATAGCATAAAATATTTGATTGTTATACTATGTTTCAAGGCTCCTGGACAAAGTTCACTGTGACATTGAATTGATACTGTATGAGTATAAGAGGGAGAACTCAAGAGGTAAACAGGCCATGAAGATGCCACTTTCATCGTAGGATTGGTACCTGTATTTAAGGATGGGTCCAGCTGTGTCTAGTTCTCTTGGATCTTCTGGTTTTCTGCTATTCAAAAAGCAGTGTTTCCCCCTCAGGAAAGCACTGTGTTCCAGGCACCACCTTGAAAGTCAAGCCTGGGCAGCACTGCACCCAAATTGTCCTGGAGCACCTTGACAATGGAATTCTCAGCCTCGAGAAACATAAGAAATAAACCAGTTCTTATAAATTGTACAGTGACACAGCACTAGATATTACATTGTAGCAGTGTGCAATGCACACTCACTCACATGCATCACCGACAAATATGACTAAGACACCAGCATAAGACACAAGGTGCAAGAGTGCCTTTCTAAACACTGAGGATTAACTGAAACTCTAAATGCTCCAGCAAAGGTTGAGTTCCCAGAAATGCATACTGGCAGGGCTTTGATCTTTAAACTTCTGTGAGATGGTGTCTTGTCAATGGAGACTACAGAAAGAAGAAGTAATATTTACATACCCAGATCTCTCAATGGTTGTGTTTTCAAATACCTTGTCTTATGAGGAAACAATAAAAGTTTATATGGCTCAAATAAAAATAGCATAAAACACACTAAAAGTAAAATATAAGCAAAAGCTACCAAAAGGAAATAGAGACCATTCAAGGAGAAGAAATGTTTTTCTTTAATTTACTTTAAAATTTTTAACGTGTGAAAAAATAAAATGAAATTTCATAAAAATAATAGCAATAATAATACACCATGTATAATTATCTTTTTTTTTTTTTTTTTTTGTCTTTTTGAGACAGGGTCTCACTATGTAGTTCAGGCTGGCCTTGAGCTCACTTTTGTAGCCCAGGCTGGTCTCGAACTCACAACGATCCTCCTGCCTCAGCCTCCCAAGTGCTGGGATTACAGGCTTGAGCCACCACGCCCGGCTATAATTATCTTCAAAGTAATTACTTAGAGTAGAAGACATCAACAAAAAAAGGATTCATCAAAGAGAAGAATTTTTTAAAAAGGAAATTTATAAGAAGTAAAGGCAGGGGCCTGGCAAGATGGCTCAGTGGTCTAAAGTGCCTGCTTAAGAAAGCTTGGGCGGCTGCAGGAACCACAGTTTGATCCCCGGCACCACAAGCTGCGCAAGCCCTGCCCTCAGGGAAGGCTGAGCTGGCCATAAAAATAAAACAAACAAACAAACAAAAAGTTCTGAAGCAAGAATAAAATAAAATAAAATAAAAAGAAGTAAAAGTAAAATATTAAGTACAGATGGGCTTAAATAAATATATTAAGCTATCAAGAAATAATTTTTAAATTATTTTTCAGCAACAGCTAATCTTAAGGAAAGCCAATAAGGATGTTCTGGTCAGAAGATAAACTCTGTAGAACATGTGGTGAGCTTCAATGGAGGGGATTTATAAAACTGGAGAACAATTTTGAGTAAATATATGATAAACAATAAGACAATGAGATCAGTGCCACCAACATTGCTCAGAATGCAGGAAGAGCCTCTAGTCAAAGCAAAAGGCACCAGGGCCCTGGAGCTCTGCTCTCTCTTCTACTTTCCAGTGGGGTGACACTGAGAGCTAATTTCTTCAACTGAAAGTTAACTATAACAATTCTATCTGGTAGAACTCCTGGGGGGATTAAGTATGTAAGTGTCTATATACGTGAAATTGATACTAAAAGTTCAATGAAATAAGTAGTATTTTTGAGAAAAGACAGTCATTAATATACTTACAGTGAGAATTATATTCATACCTAGTATCGTTCTAGCAGAAATTATGGTAGAAAAATAGACTGGAGTGTGTATGTACTGGTGTGTGCATTTGTGTGTGGGTTTACATGAGAGAGAGAATTATAAGAGTGCATCAAGTTAATAAAACAAATTTAAATTCTTATCTTCTGTAGTAGAATGTCAGCAGATAGACGCTACAGCTGAAAAATCAATAAGTGGTTATACAAGTATGTCATTTATTAACAGAATTAACTAAAAAATGTGAAAAATATTTGCTTCTACGGAGAATTAATACTTAGCATCTGATTTTTTCATATCCAGCTTCTCAGAACTAATTGATTCTTTAAACTCACTCATGTATTACTTTGATGAAAAGTTAAATTAAATTTAAAAATTAATGGCAGTTTAAATATAAGCATAAGTTCACACGCCGGCTAATACTGCTTGCTGTCTTTGTATATTGGTTATCCTCTACCAGTAGGGTTGAATTTCTGGTGTGCTTTTCCTGACATTTTTTCAGCACTAAGCCAATGTGAACTCACTTTCTGGCCTAGGAATCATTAATAAGCTATGGATTTGATTGTTATTGGTCTTCTCTGTACTGTGGGCTGTCCTCCCCAGGAAGAAATGTCAAAGTTTGGATCAGGTGCCGACCTTCATTTTTTTTTGGCATTTTGAGACAGGGTCTCGCTATGCATTTCAGGCTGGTCTTGAGCTCACTTTTGTAGCCCAGGCTGGTCTCAAACTCACATCAATCCTCCTGCCTCATCTTCTCAAGTGCTGGGATTACAGACATGCACCACCACTCCCTGCTGATCATCATTTCTTTTTTTAAAAAACCTGATACTGTTGTTACTGTTTTATTAGTTATTGCTATTAATCTCTGACTGTGACTAATATGCACATTAAATTTTCTCATAGATATATACGTATGGAAAGACAAGTTTTGAATAGCACACTGCACCCAGCCTTCAGTACTACTTGTACATTTAGGCAGGCCTGGGGGTCCTGGAATGTCTGCAACCCCAGTGGGTGAAGGCGACTACTATGAGCAGATACTAGTCAAAGACTTGTTTCTTGGGGCACTGGAGACTGAATACGGGGCCTTTGCATTCAGGTACATGCTCAGTTCTCTTTTATTTTTTAAGTCAGGGTCTCATTTAGCAAACAAATTGCCTCTCTGGGCTTAAATTCACTGTCCTCTTGCAGCATTGTGAGGCTATAGGTCTGTGTTACCACATGGACCTAAGCTCAATTATTAAAGAAATAATGGTAGGAGGAGAGACGGGTTTAAGAGCTGGTCTGATCTGTAATCCCACAAAATGAGTAATCCTCAAATATAGGTTTAAAAAAATAAATGTTGGCGACTCGCTGCTGATAAACATTTTCTGCCATGCTTATTACTTTTTTTTTATTTAATACAAGGTCTTGATATATAGTTCAGCCTCATAGTGATCCTCCTGTCTCAGCCTCCTTAGCGCTGGGATTACAGGTGTATGCTACCATGTCAGATCTCAGTGGCCTGCACAGCATGCATGGGGTAAGTTCACATGGCATATGGTATGGGGGACCAAATGGGGTCCTTATGCTTGCCAGGCAGGCACTTAGACTGCCAAGCTATTTCCCCAGCCTTTGAAAACACTATTTTTTGTCACTATGCTGAAGGCCAGCTTCTTTCTATCTTACAAATAGTAGAAAAAATATATTGGCATTAGAGACACTGGAGATAGCAGTTAGTAGTAATCTATCAGAAGCAGCATCAGTGACATTGCTACGTTAATAAAAAATCTCTGATTTTTGTTTTTTTGTTTTGTTTTGTTTTTCTATTTTGAAGAAAATAAAAATAGTAAAAATACTGGTAAAAAATTTATAAATAAAATGATAGGATGCACACACATGCACAAGATAGTTGAGAGTGTTACAGTACTAAGTGCTATTAGCTCCTTGAAAAGAAATTCTTTATTCTATATTGTTTGATCAGGTTTTCTTGCCTAGTATTTTGGAAAATGAGCAAGTACTTTGAAGATAACAGTGAGCAATGACTAACCACTTGTATTTACTGGTCACTTGTTTTTAATCTTTTAAAAATTTGTCTTTTCATCAGGTGTTTTCACCAGGTTGGGTGGTGCACACCTGTAATCCCATCATTCTGGAGGCAGAGGCAGAAGGATGCTTGTGAGTCCACGAGCAGCCTAGGTCACAGGGTGAGCTTAAGGCCAGCTTGAAAAATGCAGGGAGACCCTGTTTCAGAAAGACAAAAAAAAGTGACCTTTCATTTCAGTTCTTTTTTTTTTTTTCAGGACCGGGGTTTGAACTCATGACCTTGCACTTGCACTTGCCAGGCAGGCACTTGTGCCACAGAGCTATCTCCCCAGCCCCCTTCAGTTCATTTTTGATCGGGTTTTTTTTCTTTCTTTCTTTTTATTTTAACACAGGGCCTATAGGGTCCCACTATACATATTGGTCTCCTAATGATCCTTCTGTTTTGAGCCTCCCAACCGCTGGGATTACAGGTACACACCACCACACGTACTCTCATTTGATGTCTTAGCACATCCCAGGGCCAGAGCCAGCATGGCACCCCAGGGTATTGAACCCTGGTCGCTGTGCCTGCCTAAGCCAGCCAGCCCTTGATTGGATCTTTCATTTTACAGAGCCAAGATGTTTAGTCTTTTATATATTTTAGACATTAGTCTTCTGTTTGAGGAATAGCTCAAACAGAGCTATGGTGTGCCTTGTCACCTCATTCTGTTAGTTGTTTGCTTTCCTATATAAAAACTTTGTAATTTGATGTGATTCCATTTGTTGATTCTTGATGATATATTATGTACACACACCCACTCCGTCCCAAAAGTAACCATTGGGTATTGCAAATATGTACTAATAAAATTAAAAATCTAATAAAAATGAACACAAAATTATGGACCTAAACCAACACTAAAGATACTCATTTTCTGTTTATGTGGGTCAGGAATCCTAACAACGGTATGGCTTAGGTCTCATGAAAGTGGCAGAGGAAAAGGGATGGATGTGCTCACTAGAGAATGCAGAGCGACGATGCAAACATCTCTTGGGATGATAAGGGCCCGGGAGTATGCACCGTGTATGCAGGGGGTGTGATTAAAATATGTAGTGAGGGCCCAGAGGGATGGCTCGGAGGTCTAAAGCGCCTGCTTGGGAAAGCATGGGCGGCTTCAGGAACCATAGTTCGATCCCCGGCACCACATGCTGCGCCTGCCCTGCCCTGGGTGGGTGGGGGGGCTGAGCTGGCCATAAAAATGAGTGAATAAACAAACAAAGGTTCTGAAACAAGAAAAAAATAAATAAAATAAAAAATTCTTTAAAAAAATAAAATATGTAGTGAACATTCCTATTTAAAAAAAAAAAATTATTGCAGTTGAAAACACATTTCCACAGATCTCCCTGAAAATATTGCCTTTAGCTTTGAATACACTTAACTAAGCTTTCTTCTCTCTTTCTCAAACAGTTCTTGAAGCCCTTCTTCATGAATATATTCATGACATGTGATTTTTAAAAATTATGGTGAATGCCAAGTGCCATCCAACGGAAAGGTAGGCTTGGAAAACTACAAGGCGGTGTCTTCGTCTACCTCACTCACAAAATCTACACCGCTGCTCTTCGCTATAGACATCTGCCCGTATTCTTTTTTGTATCGTTTATAGTGACTCCTCATTGATGCCTCTTAGTCTGACATCGTTCATCTTTGCATCGTCTTGCAGATGTTGAATTATTTTGTCCTACATCCTAGTTGTTTTCACGAGATCATTTCTTAGCTTTTCACTAGCTGCAGTGGTGTCTTCTTCAAGATCTGAAACTCCTTTTTCACTTTTATTCATATGGTTTTGCCAGCTTGTGATTGAAGTTTTAATTTCCTGTACAGCACTTCGAATCTGCTTCATGCATTCTATTTCTTTCCTATATTGTTCATTCAAGTATCCTATCATTTTTCTGTTCTCTACTTCTTTTTTTTTAATCAGTGTCTTCTTTTTTATATGTAGGATCTCACCACACAGCTCAGACTCCTAGTGATCCTCCTGTTTTCTGCCTCCCTAGTACAGGGATTACAGGCATGTACCACCACACCAGGACTCCATCCCCAACTCAGCGTGCCCAAGGGCAGGGCTGGAGGGGCATGTGGTGCCAGGGATCTACCCCTGTGCTTACCTAAGAAAGTGCTTAGTCTGCTCAGCTATACTACCAGCCCTCAGTGTCTTCTTCAGATGCACTTTAGTAATTCTTTCATTATAGTCATAATTTCTTATTTTACTTCAGAGATTATTTCTGATCTGATTCCCACTATACCTTTCTGCAGTTGTTTCTTTACTTCAGAGAATTCAGGTGCGTGATTTCCAATTTCTTCTATGCTGATGTCCCCTGCATGTGTTCTGGGTGGGCTCAGGGCCTGAAAATATACTTTCCTCCTTCTCACTGTCATTTTCTGAAGCACTGTCCTCTGACCTTTGGTGTAGAATTTTGGTGCAACTATTACCTTAGCACTTACTGCAATTCTTAACCCAAGGGAGATTATAAGGAAATGCTTTAGATGCTTTCAGGATATTGAGATATCCAAGATGGCTCAGTTAAAGACCCTCACAGAAGAGCACTGTAGCACTGCTGCAGAAAGTGATAAGAATGATGGATGAGTGTGTTGAAAGTAAGGAGGAAGAGGCAAGGAGGATTCACAACATTGCGTCTCTTACCAAAGTTTATTCATTTATTCATTTATGTATTTAATGTATTTGATACAGAGTCTGACTATGCAGCTCAAACTTATAATGATTCTTCTGTTTTCCCCCACCCAAGCACTGGGATTACAAGCATGTATCGTCGTACCTGGACTTGGTCACCAGGCTCAGTGCACTCTGAGGGTGGGACTGAGGATTGAACCCTGGTCCCTGCACTTGTCAAAGCAGGAACTTAGTCCACTGAACTACTATATTGTTCAGTCACATCTAATATATATGTGTATTTACATCAAAAACTAAATGATAGGGGACTATAGTTCATGATAAGGGAATATAGCTAATGGATAATTGTTTTATTTGTGTCCAAGAGGTATTTTTCACATTTTGTTCCGGAAGTGTTTTTAAACATAACACTCACATTCTGCTCTATCACTGTTTACATCAGTATTTAATGGAGATATTGATTTAGTATACCATAGATAAATATACAAGAACTCACAAAATTAGGTTACAGTGGGCTGTAACATGTAGGTGTAGAGGTGTGCAGGTGGCTGTCTGTGTGCTGGAGATCAGAAGGGTCTAGTCAAAGCCTGGAGCTCCATGTAGTGTCAGGGAGCCAAGGGTGATAGGATGAGGCTGAGGAGTCTGCTTTTTGAACTTGAAAATTAGACAAATTTCTCTCAAGAAACGGAAGCAAGCCTTTCTTTTTCATTTCCTTTTCATACTGTTCACCTGGAAAGTTTATTGGTTGTTGTCACTCACGTCACTCATATCCCATAAATCCCAGCAACCATTCATTTGCTACACCCCAAACCACGCTGATCAAATTTAGTTGGATGTTTGTTACTGAAATTAACGCAGCTGTGAACTATCACAATCTCCTATTATTTGGGAAAATGTAGGGAAGTCTTCTTGGTGTTCTATGACCAAAATTTTTTGGATGACTAAAATATTATACTTATGCAGTTGTAGAGCAGCATAATGTGTCATTCTATGTCAAGTAGACTAACACAGTATGAACTATGCCCAAGACAGAAGCAATTCCCTTACTGTGTACTACTTTAGTATTTAAATAATATCTCATTTTTATCCCAATATCTTTTATCTCATTATTTTTGGGAAATAGGTCTTCAAAACTGATTGTGAATTAATGAGTATGTGCCTGGTTCTAGAAAGTTTTGTCTCTAGATTCCAAAATGCAAAGCTTCAAATTTACAAGAAGTTGTGTCTTTAGTCAAAAACACAAAGTAAGCCACTTTTGTGTTATATAAAACATGCCTCAGTGAAGCTGATGACGTCAGTGTGCACAGACATATTGCCCATTCAGATGTAGCTTTGATTACATACATATTAAAACAGGGGGAAGCGATTCCTTCCTGCTTATATTCGAGTCAAACAATTCCCACAGAAGCTAAGTGATATTCTTTGTCTGTTTTTTTCTTTCTTTCTTTCTTTCTTTCTTTCTTTCTTTCTTTCTTTCTTTCTTTCTTTCTTTCTTTCTTTCTTTTTCTGTATTTAGGACATGGTCTACAGAGTCTATAAGGTCTCACTAAGTAGATCAGACTCAGAATGATTCTCCTGTTTTCAGCCTCAAAATTGTTGGGACCACAGGTGCTTGTAACCAAACCCATTCTCAATCAGTATCTCAGCATGTCCTGGAGGTGGGACCGGCACCACACGCTGGGAATTGAACCTGGCTGCTGCATTAAAGGAGGTGCTTTAATCTGCTGAGCTATTTGGTTGGCCTGATAAGTGATGTTCTTAATGCAGTTATTTTCCTGATATATTCTCATGCTCTCATAATCCACTATTGGTTCAAACCTTTAAAAGATTATTTTCTGGACTGCTTGAATACTCATTATATTTAGCAATTACTACAGGTTATAGATGTCTATGTATCTTTAAGTAGGTTCTACAATTATTTCACAATATATTATTTTAAAATATAATATGATTATTTTTCCAAATTGAACTCATGCATAAATTCCAAATACACTACAGTAGAAAAATATTAAATTCACATCATCTAACTGTAATTGTTGTGACACTGTCTTCAGTATTCTCCTCTCTGAGTGCTGGAAAGTCCTTCATGGAAACTTGGCCCGGTCAGTAATACTGCAATGCTTTTTGTAAATCATTTTTACTTACCCCTATTGTTGATGATATTCTCTGAAGAACACATCAACTAAAGATTTATTTAGAGCTCACTTGAATTCAACAAGCGTTTAAAGTGTTTGTATGTAAATTATTGGACTATAAATCCTGTTTGTGAAAGATATGATATGCCATTCTGTGAGTGAAATTGAAACCATATCAAAGTCTTGAAATCATTTGTAAAGCAAAGTACTTATTGGACACAGTAATTTTTTGGCTACAGTAGGCATTTCTGAAGTATAATTTTATTCTCTTTTCTTATGAAAAGGGCAAATTCTAATAATTTAGATCTGGACATTTATGTGACAAAATATATTTGCTCAAGATTATAAAATATAGTATAAATGTTCTGTACTACATAGCAGTAGAAATTAAAGGGCAAAAGTCCAGTTTTATAAATAGAAAAAAAAATTTCATCATCTTAAGCTCACCATTAATCCTCCATGAGGCTGAAAACTTGTTACTTTTTATCTTTGTTTACTATCTTACACTTTTGTTTCAGCAGCCCTAGTGCTAGGATTACAGCTGTTCTCCACCACATCATTTTAACCCTAAAGATTATTATAAAGATTAACTAAAATACATAATATAAAGCTAACATAAAATACACACTCAAGGGGGCTGGGGAGATAGCTCCGTGGCACAAGTGCCTGCCTGGTAAGTACAAGGTTGTGAGTTTGAACCCTGATCCCACCCCCCCCAAAAAAAGAAAATACATAGTCTATTAATTTTAACTTTAACAATAATAACGTTTTTAAATATAGCACATAAACTCTACTTCCAAGCCAATTCTGGAAAAAGGAACTGTATTTGCATGATTGTGCTATTTCTTCATTGTTATAACAGTTTATCACAACCTAAGTTTAAAGAATAAATCTGAATAATTGGGAACATTCCAAATATTGAAACATATACAAAATGAATCATAAATCCATCATAGAGTTCACACTGTGTGTTTTTTCTTTATTTGCATATATTCAGTACAGGGTCTCACTATGCAGCTCAGACTCGTAGTGGTTCTCTTGTTTTCAGCCTCCACAGTGCTGGAATTGCAGGCATGCACCAACATACCTTGTCTAATTGGCTGGCCCAGTGTACCTGGGGGCTGGGCCAATGCGGCATGTGGTACCAGGGTCCCTACGTTTGCTTAAGCAGGTGCTCAGTCTGCTTAGCTATCTCAGCAGCCCTCACACTGTGCATTTTTGGCTTGATGAAAATTTTTGTATGCCATGTTGATACAAATATCAGCATGTCCTTAGCAGTAGTTTTAATCACAACAATAAAGGGGCCATTTAATTATTGGCATTATTAGAAGCATTTGAAACAATTAGATAATATTTTCTTATACTCAAATGTTAATTTAAGCTTATTTTTCATGATAGTTATAGTTAAGGAATTCTTAAGACAAGATAATGATTGCTATACAATTGCTTTAAACTTGTATGGACACATACACCTATGCCAAAGTAAATTCAGCTACATTGAGAGATGTTTTATACTTTTGAGATGGTAAGAGATATCATGGTTTTCTGTACACCCTTGAGGAAATCAAATAAAAACAGAACTCAAATTCTATGTCATTTTAACTTTAATTCTTCTTCCTTTGCTTTGGCTACACTCATGTGCTATTTTTATTCTAAGAACTATTGTGTTTCCTGAGAGAAGGGAGAAGAAAATTTGAGTCAAACACAATGACTACTATATTTGGTCCCCGAGGACATCTCATGAGAGAAGCTGCCAGTGCTACTAAAATCGTATCTCACTATCACAAAGCAAAGAAAGGGTAATCAGCTGAGAATTGCACAAGAAATTCTTTAAGTGTGAAAACTTGTGACAAATTCCTTGTGAGAAACACATCCACAAGCCATGGTGACAGAACAGTGATCAGAAAAACCTGAGGTGAGACTCTAGGTGTTTCTCAGATGACACAAAATCCTAGATGCATAGCTAAAGGAATACTAGAGGTGAATCCATTTCACTTATGGCATTACTGATCTAGGCATTTTGTACTTTGCATTCAGCCCCCTCATACGTGTTTGCTTTATTTTTACATCATGGTGTTCAAACTTGGTGCAGCTCTCTAAAATTTCCACACCACTGAAGAAAGTCAAAGCCAACAAATGACTGATCAACAAAGCCATCTTTCACTCAAGAACAGAGCAATCCTTAATAATTCCATTTGAAAGTTATTACTCAGGAATGGTGTATGTCTCTATGCTATATAGAGGAAGAAAGCAAGAAATAAAAGTGCATGAGAGCTTTGTGCGGCAAATCATGTCATTCTCCGCTCTCATCGCTTTAAATCCTTAATGTCCCTCCCTGCTGGCATGACTTTTTAGATCCAACACCAGGGCCAGCTCTGTAGCTCCAGTATCAGGATTGGATCTTATTCAAAAGCGTGGGTCTTGGGCCCGGCAGGGTGGCTCAGTGGTCTAAAGCTCCTGCTTAGGAGAGCTTGGGCGGCTGCAGGGACCGCGGTTCAATCCCCGGCACCAGAGGCTGCACCAGCCCTGCCCTCAGAGCAGGCTGAGCCGGCCATAAAAATAAATAAACAAACAAAAGTTCTGAAACAAGAAAAGAAAAAAAAAAAAAAAAAGCATGGGTCTTTACACTGTCAGTGAGTCCCTGTGTCATGTTAAAACCCTGACCCAAAAGGCTACATGTCTTTCTTAAGCCCACAAAGAGAGAGGTGGTAGAAATCCTGTGGGTGAGCTGTCTTCAGCTGCTGTCACCAGCAAGATGCTGAAGGTCTGTCTCTGGGGGAGTAGGTCGATGCACAAAAGTATTCTTAAAACCATGACTCATTAATGCACACCTACTCCTCTGCTTTACCCATTTTGTTTTGGAACTCAGAAATGATCTTAGTAACCAGTTTCCAGATCTTTCTTTTCATTCCTCCTCTTCCCTGTGTAGACAGCTGAAATGGCATTCAGTCACTCACCCTCCATATGTCTGTGATTTAATTATACTTCACAGCGTCAGGGAGGGATACCAACTCACAGGGTGCTTAGGGCAAACTGCAGAGCATGGGAATTTTCCACGTTTATTTCCTTTCTGACTTAGAATTTATATTCCTAGCCACTACTCCCTAGTAGCCCTGACCACCAAGAATGAAGTAGAAACAGGCTAGCACCATGCCTCAGACAAGAAAGCCTGCTGTTAAATTGCCTGAATGAAAACTTAGGATCCTCACTGAGGGCCTCACATGAAAATATTTTTTCCATTTTATAAACTAATCATATTTATTCTCTTATCCTATGTAGACAAAGAAATATTAACTGCCCTACCACAAAGATAGTTGTAAGAAGCAGAACATGTTCTCAAGAGAAAACCCAACTAACCAATTAAAAATAATTTGACAGGAAAGTCACCTAAAATAAACATTTATCGATCCATTAAATTTATTTAAAGATAATTATATAGAATAGACTATAAAACAATTTTTTAGTTAAAATAGAATGTGTAGTACACTTAACAAACAAAATCTTAAAATAGCAAGTGACAAGTCCTGCTTAAATAATTTCTTTTAGTTTAAGAATGAGATTCTTAACTGTTGTGGTAGTCTAGTTCAGACATTCAATTTTAATGTATTTGCCCAGAATTTTATAGAAAGATACACTAGTATTAGACAAATTAATTCTGTATAATAGAAATAATGTAGAATGATGTGTTTATTCATCCAGATATTTCTATGCAAATGCAATGCACCTTAGTAAAGCACACAGACTCCAAATTCCTCACAAAACCTATGCTGTTCTTTGGTCAGTGTGACCATGAGAATATCCTCAATTATTTTCAGGGCTGGAAGGCTTTTCTTCTATGTTTTGCTGACACATTTTTTTTTTTTGTCCAAAAGATTCCTGCCCTTATTCAATCTTGTTATGTTGTGTTCTGTGGGGTTAAATATCAATTTGTACTTAAGAACATTCTCAAATCTTACCAGTCATTGTTATGCTCACAAGGGGATACTTGTCAGCTGTGCTTTGTAATTTGATCCTTTCTGCTAGGTACCAGCTGCCTATCTACAGCTAGCGCTCTCTCTCTCTCTCTCTCTCTCTCTCTCTCTCTCTCTCTCACCCTCCCTTTCTCTCTCACCCTCCCTCTCTCCCAAAACAGTCTACACACTTGTGTGCACAGAATCACAGAATTTTCCACTATGCTCTGCAGAAGGAAGGAAATTTAAAATTCCTTTAGTGGGAGGAATAGTCACTTCTAATTGGGATCAAATTTGACAGTGGTTTTCCCATTAAATAGACATGTATATATAATGGATCTTTCTGTAGAATCTCATTAAATATTCACACCTATGATTTTGGAAATGTTTCATGACTGTTTTATGTTTATTTTTAATTCTCCAATGCTTCTGAACGATTTGTTCCCATGTAGCAAGAGAAAGATCCATTACCCATTACTCAGGAACAGGCTTACTAAAGGATTTAGCCTGCCCGGCTCCTAGAGTCTGATGTGGCCTGGTCACTGCTGCTTTTCAACTTGAAATAAGAAAAGAGAATGCATTTGATCAAAATACACACACAAGCTTGTGCATTCTAGTTCCCTTGTCTCACGTCTCTTGCACTTGGTGAGAACTCTTAAGTAGCTCAAATAACTGATGCGTGTCTTTAGGTTTCTCTTTTTCATTTCATGTGTTTCTGAAACATAATACATTTGTGATCCACAATAAATTGATTGTGAAGAACAGGTACAAAACCACAGGGCATCTTGGTTCCTTTTACTTTATTTTCCATGCCCTCCGTATCATTCCTGCTTATCCTCAGACCCTCTTTCCACCTCCTCCTCATATACAGCTCCACTTCTTACAACCTAGATTTTATTTTGCTCTTCAAATTATTTATTCTTTGGTTTCTTGTATAAAATAAACCATACAGTGTTTAATCTTCTGTATCTTATCTCACATGGTATTATGAGCTTTTTGTTACAAATGATTCAACTTTAATTCTTCATTACATAAATATAGTATGATTTTTCATTCTTTTTTTTTTTTGTCTTTTTGAGACAGGTTCTCACTATGCAGTTCAGGCTGGCCTTGAACTCACTTTTGTAGCCCAGGTTGGTCTCAAACTCACACTGATCCTCCTGCCTCAGCCTCCTGAGTGCTGGGTTCACAGGCGTGCGCCACCATGCCCAGCTTCATTCATTTTTTATGTTAATGAGTCTATAGGCTGCTTGCAATATTTAGCTGTTATGAATGGTATTGCTATAAACATGGATATACATGGATTACTGTGGTATCATGTGTTTAACTCTCTTAGGGAAATACCTAGAAGGGGAATAGACGAGTTGCATGCAATGTTTAGTTTTAGTTATGTGAGGAAACCCATATTGATTTCAACAGTGATGGCACTGGCTTACCTTCCAATCAAAAATGTAGAAGAGGGTTGGGGAAATAGCTCAGTAGAATAAGTGCTTGCCTGGCAAGCACAGGGTCCTGAGCTCAATCCCCAGTACCGAAAAGAAAAGAAAAAAAAAAACTTTCGTGGTTTCCAGCAGAAAAGTCTAACCACAAAGTATAAAAAGAAAAGCCATATTAATATGTTGAACTGTAAAAGGCTCAAGTTAACAGCCCCCAATAATGTCAGATGAGCTGATAATCCACTACTGTTTGGACTATTATTAGACTAAATATGCAGCTACTTTCTCTTTGTGCAAGAAATCTTATCCGTATATTGTACTTTAGACAACTATGATGAAGACAGCATTATGCAGTGTATTAACTATTATAAAGTAATAATAATAATAAATTAAAAACAATATAGAGGAGTTATTTATAACCTCACTAATAGTTATGACATTTTCATTCTTTAATGAAAATTATTCTTCCTGGAGTAAGATATTCTTCTGATTTGTGTTTTTCTAATGGTTAGATATGTTAAACACATTTCCTTGTATCTGTTGACCATTTGCACTTGTTCTGAGAAGTGTCCATTTTAATTGCTCATTTTTAATGTGTTTTTATTTTTCAAGACGTTTAATATTTTCAGTTTAAATTAGAAACATAATAACAAACTAAAAACAGATTAGAGATTATAATATTTTTTCTTATTTGTTTTCTATTTTGTCTTTTATGTTTATAAAATGAAATAATATAATATAATATAATATAATATAATATAATATAAATGCTTACATTGAAGACAGGGTCTGCAGGATTGTAAATCAGAATTGTATGATTCCCCTGTTTTCAGATTTCCAACTGCTAGGATTACAGGGGTGTACCACGATAGGCAGTCTCAGTGTGCCCCAGGGGCAGACCGGCATTCCATGCCAGGGATTGAACTCAGACCACTACACTCTGCCTAAGCAGGCACTTTAGTCCACTGAGCTCTCAGGCCCTAAAATAATATTTATTCTTAAACTCTAGCTTTTATAGCTAAAAATCTTTAGTCATTAATTTTCCAAACTAAGGTTTCCATCTTTTGAAAAGAATATTTTTAATATTTCTAAGGTTTAAATATGAGCCATAATGGGACTTGTAGTTTCTCTGCTGAACTGTTTACAGGAGATTATAAAACTATACCCTATAACTTCTCAATCAAAGTTAATTATAAATATAACTTGTGTTTATCACTTCAATTATATGTCAAAAATTCGTAGACATTTGGCGCTTTTAAAGTTGTACATCTTTCTTTTATGGACAGCTTAGCCTGTCCTGGGGTTGGGGCTGGCACAGCATGGGGGGCCTGGGATCGAGCCAAAATCCCTGCTCTTGCCTAAGCTTGCCTAAGCAGGCTCTTTAGAACTTTAGACTGTTGAGCCATCTCACTGGACCCTCTGTTTTAATAGTAAAATAGTATGGAAATTGCTCAATATCAGGCATAGCAGATAACAAAGAGATAACTAGAAACTAGAAATTCCTGCCATGTTGATTGAAATATAGTATTTTTTGAGCCTAACCTATAAATCTCAGAAGATGATATGTGAATCTTTTAAATGTAAGATGTCTGACACGACATATGATCTTAAGATTCCAGTATTTTGGTGTGGTGGCACACGCCTGTGGTCCCAGCACTTGGGAGGCTGAGGCAGGAGGATCAGTGCAAGTTCAAGACCAGCCTGGGCCACAAAAGTGAGCTCAAGGCCAGCCTGAACTGCACAGTGAGACCCTGTCTCAAAAAAAAAAAAATTCCAATATCTTTTTCACATATCCTTCATGTCCTTCTGTGTAATCTTGAAAGGGTTCCTGTAGGACATACTTTTGAGAGTGTCCTGGCATCAAACAGTTGGAATTAAAGGGAACTGTTTCCTTTGATTAGCTTTCTACATAAAGCCTGAATAAGAGTTCACTGTGGATTAGGAGAATGCTGACAGCTATGTTGCAACAGTCTGGACACCAAACTCTGACTAGAAAGTGACAAGGAATTCCTCATGTAGAAAAGCCACCTGCAGAAGGACTTGTACATCTTGTTGATCTTTGATCTCTGCCTTTCCAAAAAGGCAAGACCATTGAAAATATTCATAAAAGGCTTTCCATTCTAGTATTATGCGCGAGTGTCCGTTCTCTGATAGCAGGGTACAAGGTGTAATCAAAGTAGTTGCAGTAAGTTCCAGACCCCTGACTTCTGGCTGCATCCGTCACACCTCCAGTGTGCAGATTGACCCTTTTGTGTCCTTCCATACCTGACTCTGCAGGGAGCTGCTGCAAGCCTACTGGATACATGACTAATGTAGGCAACAATCTCAGCTGGTCATTTGTACACATTAAATTCATATGAACTGCATAATAGCTCTATTAGTCTAAAGTTTACCTTGTGCATTTTATTAATTCTTCAAGTTACAAGCATATTATTTATTTATTTATTTTTAGTGTTATGGCCGGCTCAGCCTGCTCCCGGGGAGGCGCTGGCACAGCATGTGGTGCTGGGGATTGGACCTTGCTCCTTGTGGTTGCCTAAGCTTGCTTAAGAAGAGGCTTTAGACCACTGAGCCATCTCACCAGCCCTACAAGCATATTAAATATGAGACCACAAATACATCTCCCTAGATAATAGGTGATAAAAATGTCTTGTCTCAAAAATAAACTTATGCTGGGTTCATTATCCTGAATATCAGTGGAAGAAGGGCAAAATGTGTCTAGAACAGAAATAATACCCTGAGAATTATAAAAGTTGCTTAACACCGAAGGTCATATGTGGCTAATTTGATTTTGTTTCTGAAATCATTGATTCGATATGACATGAAAAAGCAAACAAGCTGGGCATGGTGGCACACGCCTGTAATCCCAGCACTCGGGAGGCTGAGGCAGGAGGATCAGTGCGAGTTCCAGACCAGCCTGGGCTACGAAAGTGAGCTCAAGGCCAGCCTGAACTGTATAGCGAGACCCTGTCTCAAAAAGACAAAGAAAGAAAAAAAAGGAAAAAAAAAAAAAAAAGCAAACAAAAAGCTTGTTTTCCCTAAATTTAGAAAAAATGTTTTATTTATTCAATTTTATAAAAATTTTTATTCATTTTAATGAGAAAAAGATAGAATAGTGATGAAACAGTTTCAATAAAGTTAGTAGGAAGGTTATCATAATACATTGCATTTTATTGTCTTCATGGTAGTTATTCAGAAGATAAGATACAGGCATGATAACTTGTCTAAACACTATTAGTAAAAACTTTATTCTCAGTGAACTAAGAGAAAGTAGCTGAATATCTGTCCTAACTCTCTTGTGTTAGGAAATATGCACATATGTGTATATTTCCTTTCCCCTTTCTTTTCACAGCAAAACTGTCCTTTATTTATTCAATTTTAGTTGCTGATCTTTTTAAAATTTATTTTCGCTTTGAGGGGCATTAAACCCAGAACAGCACACTTCCTAGGCAGGTGCATTAAGCAACAACCCCAGCTAAATAACCTTTTAAAATTCACATTTCATCAGGATGTGTTTCTGAATATTATGACATGCTGCTGTTTTTTCCTTACTCGCCACTATTTCCTCTCTTTTATCACTCACTGCACCATTTTCATCATTTTTTTATACATGCTGTGATATGTAATCTGCTTCTCATTCTTGGCTTGCACATGGAATCATTCTTGTCGCCACTGAGAAAGCATTGAAAGGCACAGAGAGAAAGCAGGTGAAATTTAGGATGTCATCCCGGGTGCCTTATTATACAGAAAGACTGTGTGGAACCCACACAAACACACAAGCATAGCAAAGATAAAACACCTGGTTTTAGGCCAAAATACTTAGGGAAAATAGTTCTTTTGGTGTGGGAGGCACATACAGTAAAGGGCTCTGACTTTGGCGTTCCACATGGTACATTTATTAGCTGTGCTGTTCATCTGAATAATAAACAGGAGAGAATGACTTTAATTACTATTTTATAAGATTACTGTAACTATCACATGAGATAACGTATGTAAATCCCTTAACATTGTCACTGGAGTTTTTGCCACTGAAAATTAATTCCTTTTTTTAAGTTCAAGGAAATCACATTTAGTAAGTGCTAAGCTAAATGACTAAAGTAATCTTGATTCCTATAGTCTAATTAAAATTTATAATCATGTGATAAAATTTAAATCATGTTGAAGTCTTTCTCCTGAGGTATATCACAGAATCTAAGTAAGGGGCTGAAAAATTATAGACTTACTTTCATCATTTTACTTCGTGAAAGGAAGTCTATTTTGTTGAATTCAGTTGGTGTGGTTTTAGAGTCTGTTTCTTAGACCCACGTAGAAAGCTGTCAATCAAGAGAATCCATCTGTCCCTCCTGATGAAAGCAAACTGTACAAGCCAAAGTATTTATTTCAATTAGGTCATATTTACTCAGATAAAAAGGTTGAATGCTCTAGCATGCCCACTAATGTCAGTGTCCTAGAGCGTGCTGGTGTTCAGATAGCCTGCTGGTAGCTTAGCCTCTTCTCAGAGACACAGTGGCATGACCATGGCGTCCCTTTGGTGTTGGAAGCATTCCCCGGTAGAACAGAACTCATAATCCTAGCATAGAGTTTTATAGGCCCACTTAAAGGATAAAAGGTAAGAGGGTCCATGTGGCTACATGCAAGATCCACAGAGTCCAGTAACTTCTGAGTCCAAAGAGCAGCTGTCACAGTACAAGGGGGATGAAGGACACAACACTATCCCAAGGTTGAAGGCCTGGCAGCTGCACAGCTGCTAATGTAAGTCCACACATAAAGGCAGAAGTTAGAGTCCGATGTCAGGCTGTACAGCAACAACTCACTCACCTGCTCAAGCAGAATGGAGCTTTACAGTTGTCCACGTCTGTCTTTCTCTTTGCTTCATCTAAACTGCAAGTCTATTTGTTGGTGTCACCCTGAATAGAAATGGGACTTCCTTGGTTTGCTGGCCTGCATGCCAAGCATCTCTGGAAACACTCCACAGATACACCCACAAGTGTCATCATGAATGGTCACATCTTCCCACCACTTTATGTACACATCAAGGGCTCAAGTCTCAGTGAAGTACTCAAAATTCACAATTCTTCAAATTTCCATTTCTCTCTCTCTCTCTCTCTCTCTCTCTCTCTCTCTCTCTCTCTCTCTCTCTCCCTCTTCCTCCTCCCCTTTCTCTCTCCCCCTCTCCCCCTCTGCATCCCCCCCACCTTCTCTGACTGAGAATATAGCTCCAGGCCAAAATCTCACTGGAAATCCTTCAGGATTAGCATTCAGGGAGATGAGAGCCTGACTTGCCAGGCATCACCAGGAATTGACTTCCGCCTCCACAAGACTTGATGTACTATAGGCTCTAGAGCGAGTTTCAGGTGAGGATTCATTTTCCCAAAGGCCAGTTCATACACGAATGTGTCCTGCTAGCCTAGGTGCCTGCATTCTTGGGGCTGAGATGCTGAAGCCCTTTTTCTTTTTTTTTCTTTCTTTCTTTTTTTTTTTTTTTTTTTTTTTTTTTTTTTTTTTTTTTTTTTTTTTTTGGAGTTTGTCATTCTTTATTTTACTTTTTTGTCATTTTAATAAGAAATAACAATATGACAGTTTCAAAACACATTAGTAGTATATTCCCAATAATTGGTCCAATGCATACTGTTGTCCTCATAGTAGTTATACAGAGCAAAGGGTATAGATGTGATAACTTTTCTACTCATTATTGCTACAAAAATTGCTTCTCATGGAACTAAGAGAAAGTAGTTGTATACATAATCCAATGTTCCATAATTTCAATGGGTTACTGGCAAAACTGGCAATGTTGGAAGCTCTTGATTTAAGCCTTTTACAGCTCAGCATACTAATCCAGCTTTACGCTTTATGCAAGTGGTTAAACATTTCTGCTGGGTGGAAAATGGCAAGTTAAAGCAAGACCTGTATAATAAAGCATGTAACTTTTGTTCCTCCCAAGTTCAGTCAAATCCCCTCAGGATTAACTTTGAAACCATGTACAGTGCTTTGTCAAACTGTTGTCAGTATCAGTCAACTAGATGAGTGACAGCCAGTTGAAGCCCTTTTCTTTCAAATTTGCCTTGTAAAGCCATCTTGAGTAAAAAAATTCTTCTCCCCAACTTCTTCTGTTAGGACTGGGTCCTCTTCACCTTACTTCCTTGTGACCCCTGCTCCAATCCTTTCAAGAAGGTGTGTGTTGCTCTTTAAGGCAGCGAGACAATTCGCTGACCTGTATGCCTGCCCTCTCATTGGCCCTCACCCGGCGCCTTGGGGAAACGGAACTCTGCATTTGGCCTCATGGCCACAGGATCTCAGCACCTGCAGAATGCCTAATGGCCGCTCATTCCACCTCACTGTCATGGAACCATCCTGACCCTTGGCTGTTCTCATACTGCCCACATCTAGAAGCACAGTTCTCGTGCTCCAAGGCACAAGGCAGTCATCTTAGATCCTCTCTACACTGACTTACAGGAAGCTCAGTTAAGCCTTACTTTATGTATTATTTTCTCTTATAAAAGTCTCAACTTTTATGGTATTACTGCTTCTCCTATGGCATTAATGTTGCACACATACTTCAGGGTTTTCTCACCTAAGGCAGCATGGGCTTTTTGAGGCCAACTGTCACATCCATTTTCCCCATAGTACTATGGCAACAGGACACTGACCAGATACAAAATCCAAAAAGTCAGTGAGCTAGCCCTATCACAGTCTAGTGAACTTCAATACTTATCTTCTTATGTAGATACAAATGAGCTACTCTGATTTATATACTCTAAGAAGGTGTTTAGGGTACAAAACACATCAGAGGAACACCCAACATCATCTACTGCCAATAAAGGAGAAGTTTAAGAAAATTTCTAGTTCTTACATCACAAAAATGATTTCTTCTTAGTAGCTTCAACTGTCTTTTCCCTATGGATGTTGCACTAATTTATTTTCTGCAGCTATGACAAAGTACCTCAGAAATCAACATAGAAAAGGAAAGGTTGGTGTTAGCTACAGTTGTCAAAAGATTCAATCTGCTATCACTTGGCCCACTGGCCTACTCCCCCACTAGGTGCCGCCTCCTGCATTTCCACCCTCTCCCCAAGACCCACCAAACTGTGGACCTGCCTGGAGATTATCCACCAGTGAGCTGGGGCAGTGGTGGGAGCTTTCCAGAGGATTCTAGGCTCAAATCATAGAGGTATATGTTTTTTCATCTGTTTAAAATATCAGGTAAGTACAGAAGAATTGCCTGTAATCTCAGTACTCTTAGAGGATGAGACAGAAGGATCACAAGTTTGATTCCAGCCTGGATAAATTACTGGCTTAGCAAACCCTTGTCTCTTAAAACAAGAAAGAAAGAAAAAAAATTACCAGGGATGTAGCTTAATATGAAGGCTCTGAGTTCAATCCTAATACTAAGTAAATTAATATTAAGAGTAAAATATAGCACCTTCCAATGTGTCTCAAAAGCCAACAATTTACATACAAAAGTTTCCTTCCTGCACAAAATGTTCTTTTCAGTGTCAAATACCTATAATTCTAAATGGTTCTCAAGAACTGTAGTTGCTGCTGCTATAACAAGGGGTGAGTTTGAAAAATTAAAATACAATATTTAGGCTCTGAAGATCCCAATGACAATGAAATAATTTAAATTTGTTCTTATAAAAGCCATACCTGAATGCTCCTGAGAAACTATTCTCCCAAGCATTAAGATTACACTTACACTTACACTCCTACATTACACTTACACTCCTGCAAAAGTATTATCTTAATGACTAAAGAAAGCTTGCTTGAGGCCCGGCAGGATGGCTCAGTGGTCTAAAGCGCCTGCTTAGGAAAGCCTGGGCGGCTGCAGGGATGGCAGTTGGATCCCCAGTACCACATGCTGCGCCAGCCCTTGCCTCAGGGCAGGCTGAGCCGGCCTTAAAAGTAAATAAACAACCAAACAAAAGTTCTGAAACAAGAAAAAATAAATAAAAATAAAAATAAATTTAAAAAAAAAGAAAGCTTGCTAGTTTACAAAAATCTATGAAGAGTTACAACAAAACAGAGGTTCAGTGTTCTTGCCATGTCTTGGTATACAGAAAAATTCTTACTTCTCAATTCCTTTTAAAGATATTTGCTATTTTAAGATGTAGTGATTTGGGTAATAACATAACTAAAAAAGGGTAATGATCCAAGCCTATATACCAGGAGTACATATAGGTATATAGGGCATTTTTGTCCAATATATAGGTAAACGGGACATTCCTATTAGTATATAGGGCATTCTCATTGTTAGAAAAGGATTACCCAAGAAAATAACTGACTGACTTCCTGAGAAATTTATATCTACAGTAGCTTCTTGGAATTAACTCAACCCATAAGCAGCTTCTGGCATGTATTGCCATGAAAGAAACTAGATAAAGGAGGAAAAATTAAGTGGAGGAGGCAAAACTTTCACCCTGGCTACAGTCTAGGTCTGGAGTGAAAACAAGCTCTCCTTTCAGAGGTAGTGGGCCTATCAGCAAAAGAGCTGGCATGGAAATCCTTTCACTAAAAGCTTTGCTTCACAAGCCAATTCTGGTATCTCATTATCAGTATCTGTTACCCACAGATTCACCATCTTTTGGGCAGCTAATTTCTGTAGTCAAACTGCATTACGTCCTCTTTTGTGGATTCCAGATTAAGTTACACTTAATTTTCTTTCTTTTCATTACATAATAAATTCCTATTTTCTATTCTACTATAATGTAGAAATAAAGATACATAAACTCAGACAAGTACTACTAAGTAAGGTATATTAGAAGTTGAAAAACACCTCATTCGCTAAAAAAAATTACACAGATAAAATAACTAAAAAACAGAATTACATGACTATTTTGGTTTAAAAGATTGAATAGTTGTTAGTTCACAAAAGCTTAGTATGACTAAAATTCAAGAGTTAGAAAAGCACTTTCTAAGTAATATAAGGTAAGCTGTCATTTCTTTCCCTAGGAATCTTTTCAAACTCCGATAGGATCTGGCTGCCCTGTCATTGGCAAAATTGCTTCAACAGGAAATAGAGAATAGATACCACTTATTGACTATATTGAGGGACTAATAATGCAACAGACACAAATGCACTATCATTTTCTTTCTATACTTTATGCATGATCATGAGAGGCTAAAAAAAAAAAAAAAGAATGAAATCTTCTAGATTTACCTGATGTTTAGGAAACACAAACCAGGATGGCATCTGTCATTTTTTTATAATTAAATAGCAGGTCTAAGACCTAAGCCCAAAAACATCTCTAAGGATAAATCTCCAGCCACATGAGAGAGAAACACACACACATGGACAAATGCTAGAATGTGATCATGTGAAGATCAAAAAAGAAAAATGTCTCAATCTCATCTTACGAGAAATTATATCTTTTTGTCTCCCTAGGTTTCCATTAATGCAAATGCTTTCTGGCCATTATTAATATACCAAATGGTTTCCTATCCACCTTGGTATTCTAAGTCTCATAAATTGATATTTTCTAGGTGTCTTCAGTTTATCTTTAGTCTTGTATTTTCTTGCTTTCATATTTGAAGTTTATTATAAAATTAAGTTGATCACTTATTGTTGGTGTTCTCTGAGCATCCAAATAGTCCAAATAGTTCCTAAATTGGTTGAAGACCAGTTTTATTTTGGTTATAATATTTTTAAACATGAAGTGTTTTATTTATTTTATATCTAATATTATGTTCATTTATTGTTTTGAAAATATTTTTATGCTAATATTATATATATATATATATAGTTTGTTTGTTTGCTTGCTTGCTTGTTTTGTTTGTTTGTTTGTTTGTTTGTTTTTTGGTGGAACCAGGGATTGAATTCAGGACCTTGCACTTGCCAGACAGGCACTTGTGCCCCTGAGCTATCTCCCTGGCCCCAGTATTTATTATAGTCATTCTCAAATTCTTCAAATAACTTATTAATAGTAATTCCACTGTCTCTTTTTATTATGAACCTACAAATCTACATCATGTGCCTCATTGTTTGCCAACTTATTTTGACCCCTCCTTTTTTAAAAGACCAATACGTTTATTTTTGGAAAGAAGGATTCTGCCTCAGGGAGAAACAGAAGAGGGACCCAAGTGGGTTGCCCACCCATTTAGTTCTCCTTCTCCACATTTCTGCTAATTTATTTTTTGAATCCTGGGCTTTGTACAATTTATTTGTTTGATGATAATTTCTGTTTTCATTTTTTGCATGTGGCATACTTTGCTTTGGCCAGAAATGGATTGTATATGACCCTGATATTGCTATTTTAATGCCTTTTTAGGACTTTTATTTAAGTACCCCTGTTGAGGGATAGTCCTCATAAGGAATCTCCTGAATAACTCATGTGTTTACAAACTCTCTCTACTCCTGGTACCAGAGCTTGAGTATGTTCAGCAGAATACAAAATCTAAATATTATTTAGTTTACAACTTACCAGTAGTGGACTTATAGAATTTCTGTGTTTTAAACACTTGGTTTAATATTTAATAAGAATATCAAGGAACCTGAATAATATTGCTAGGAGTCTTTACTTAAATAGTCTGTCATTTCTAGTATTCTAGTCAACTCATCTTAAATAATACACTCTACATCTCAGTGAGATGACTTTATTCAAATAACTTAGAAATGTATTCACTTGATTACAATGAAAATCCTGTCTAAACAGAAAATAGTTAGCTATATTCCTGAATCTCTACATGTTAAATCATTATCTTCTATTTCATCTTGCTAAAATACTTATTAATTTTGAAGTAGACTGTGGTATTTTTCTCTTAAGGGTTGCATCAGAAGGCATTCATCTGATCACTTGTTTCACAACATTTTCATGATGAAAACAATATATATATATATATATATGTATATATATATATATATATTTAGGTGTATGATGATTGCTTCACTTCTACTTACTACATGTTCTTATCTCTAATTTTCTACATTTTCAATAGACTTAAAAGATTAGTTTTTCATGAATTTTAAGTAATTCATGCAAACATGTTGGTACATCCAGTAATAAGAAACGTGTTTCTGCTACCACCCAAGAATTGGAAGAGGAGCTATCTTAATCAAGTTTTACACAAAGTCCGCATGTATTTAAAAATGAGAACATCCATTAGATGAAATGTATAAGTCTTCAAGAAAATAAAGTTAAAACTAGCAGTCATAATTTAAACTACACTATATATTACGAAGAGTAAACTGAATTGATCGAACAAGGTCTTCACAAATTAGTATAAGCTACAAATTAAAACAAAGGTCTTCATGTCTACTTTGATCCACTCTAATGCAATTTTAATTATGTTGTGTTGGATAAACAGAAATGAAAAATAAATTAAAGCAACGTTAAAATCTAACTCAATATAGTTATCCTGCATTGAGACTTTCCTTGACAGAAGTTCATTATAATTATATTGTCTACTCTCTTCCCCATGTATTTTAGCCAGTTATTTAAATTATTATCTTTAATTCTGTTATTTAATTTTGTATAATTTGTCCACTACACAATAAAAGTAGACACTGTTATCCATTATTCATAAATAACCACTACCATAATAATTCTTAAACTATCTTAAATTTCAAAAAAATGTATGTTAAATGATGCAAAATTTTAACAAAAACTATATAGTCTGAATATTTATGAAGACTATGAGAAGTACTAGAAAATTATTTGATTAATAGTGATAATTATTGAATTCAGTTTGTACTTATTCTGACAAAACACAAGATGAATGAAATAATTAATCCAACAAAATATATGTGAAGTTATGTTAGTAGAAATGGGAAAAAATAATAAAATAATGTGGGTGATTGAAAATATGCTGAATAGTTAAATTTTAGAAAAGATTTATTACAATAAAACATTCATAGAGGCCTGACAGGATGGCTCAGTGGTCTAAAGCGCCTGTTTAGGAAAGCTTGGGCAGCTGCAGGGACCACGGTTCAATCCCCGGCACCACATGCTGCACCAGCCCTGCCTAGAGGGTAGGCTGAGCCGGCCATAAAAATAAATAAATAAATAAACCAAAGTTCTGAAACAAGAAAAAAATAAAATAAAAAAATAAAACATTCATAGCCAAGAATGATAGGATAAATATTTTAGATAAGGAGGAACATTTCCAGTATGCCAAGTGGAATTAATGATAATGTGTCTTTATGCAATTAATATTTCTATTTAGGAATCAGTATACTTTATTAAATGTTCCCACATTCTTTGGTCACCCAGCATTATTAATCAAACATCTAGAGCCATTTCTGCCAAATAAAAACCTTAGACTGTGTCCTCATCCACCTTACTCACCCGATCTGGCACTGTGAAACTTGTGGCTCCTCCCTAATGTCAAAATGACCATTAGCGATAAACATTTTGAACTGATTCAGGTTATCAAAATAACCAGGAAACTCAGAAGAAAGGACTCTAGAGCTGTTTCAGAAAGTAGCAAGAATGATGAGATAAATATGTTGGAAATATGAGCAAGAATTATGGGAGAAGATAATGACAATATGACTTTTACTAAATAGCTTTAAATTTAACTACTCACCATATTTGTATCATCCCACATATCCAGTCCCTAGGAATCAGGCATTTGTGTGAAATAGGTTTAGCTAATGGCAAGCTAGTGATCTATGTATGAGTCATATAATTACAGTCATTTATTTGGAAAAGAAAAGTCTTACAGTGTCCATCAAAAATGTATAAAGTATGTCTCAAAAGTATTAATGAGATCTTCACAGAAGGAATCAACCTGGAATTAGAAAGTGCAAACTCTTGTAGGGAGATACTGCGTGTATGTATGAGGTCAAGGTCATGTGCGAAATGTGCAGGGGAGGCTCCCTCAGGTCCAAGTGCAGACACTGGCAGAACAATCTTCAGTGGAGGAGCTCTCTGCTGAGAGAGCTACAGAGGGAAAGTAGCTATGCTGAGGCTGCAAATGGTCTTGCAAATGTTCTTGAAAGACAAGTTCACCGTTCTGCACTGCAGTTTATAAAAAGCAACGGAAATAATCTGAAAAGGGGAACCAAACTTCTTTTAAAGTTCTTTTGAAATGTATTTGACGAAAGACTTATTAAATCTTATCTGGGTGAAGCCCTTAGGATTTTTTCAATTGCAAGTATCAGAAAATAGGCTCAAACTGGCTTAAAAAGTAAAGTGGATTTGTTACATTAATGTACGTGGGAAATGGGCAGCCAAGGCTTTCTCCAGGCATGGTTTATCAGGGAATTAACTTCAATTCTCTTGCATTCTATGTCCTGCTATGTTGAGTTTGTTTATTTATTTGTTATTTTTATTTTTTATTGACAGTTTCAAATCACATTAGTAGGACAGCCACAATAATACAATACATATTGTTGTCTTCATAGTAGTTGCTCAGAGTACAAGATGCAGACATGATAACTTTTCTAAACACAATTAGTGCAAATATTTCTTCTCACTGAAGTAAGAGAAAGTAGTTTTATGTATAGTCCATAATAGTAATGGATTATCAGCAGAATGAGCAATGCCAGAAGCTGTTAACTTGAGCCTTTTACAGCTCAGTATATTAAGCTGGCTTTATTTTTTATACCTCATGGTATAAAACTTTGCTGCTAGATGGTTAAGACCAAGATAAGGCAAGACCTACATAACAAAAACTGTAACTTTTATATCTGCAACTTTTATATCAATCAAATCCCTTCAAAATTTACCCTGAAACTATGTGCAGTGTTTTGTAGAACTTTTGTCAGTGTTTGCCATTTGGATGAGTCATGGCCATTGCTTGACAAGTCTTGAACAGAAAATTTGGTACACTGCTGAGTTATAGGATGTTACAGTACAAGGTTCTCTTATGTCCTGAGTCCTCACTGACCTTAAAGGGCTTGGGCCAAAATATTGATTATCCTTGTAGCCCTTCTTTTTCTCCAATTTTTGATCTGCTAACTAAGGTTGTTAACCTTCCAGAAGAGAAGCTTTATGATATTATTCCTTATGACATAGGCACTTGAGCTTAACATCACTATCTTTCTGAATGTCAAATGCCTTAGACATAACATAGAACAAGTATCTTCCATCAAGCACTGATATTCTAAACTTCACATCCCTGTAGAATGTGAAAAAAGTAATTATGCATTTTTACACAGAAATTTAGGAAATTAGCCATATACTGAATTGTAGCAGAATAATCCTGTGGCCTTTTATCCTTGTCTCTTATTGTCTTTTATTTATTTATTTATTTATTTATTTATTTATTTATTTATTTATTAGCAAACATTTATTTACTTTGGAGAGAGGAGGGCAGTAATTGATATGACATTAGAAACAGCCTGAGCCGGGCATGGTGGCGCACGCCTATAATCCCAGCACTCGGGAGGCTGAGGCAGGAGTATCGGTGTGAGTTCGAGACCAGCCTGGGCTACAAAAGTGAGCTCAAGGCCAGCCTGCACTGCATAGTGAGACCCTGTCTCAAAAAGACAAAAAAAAAAAAAAAAAAAAGAAGCAGCCTGCTTCTAGAAACCCATAATGACAGGCATGCCCAGCATGGTTTCAGTATTGCACAGTGCATTCCTCAGTGTAGTTGCTCACTTCACAGATATTAGCATATGCAGTTAGTCAGGGAGAGAGTTCTACCAATTAACTGCTAGTTTCAAAAACTGTCTTGGGACAATTGTCTTAACCATCCTGTGTATATAGATGCATGGTTTTGCCTCTGCCATCTTTCCTAACTCTTCTCCTTGTTGTCTCTTCATCATGTAATCCTTAAGTTCTTGATTTCCATTCAGCTATGTTATACCTTTCAATTTTTATTTCTTCTTTGGAGTTCTTACACTAGATAGACTATACAATATTTACACATGTCAGTGTGCTTTATTTCACTTATGCACATATGTTCAAGATACATTCGCTTATATATGAAGGCTTCGAGTTTATCATTTTTTATAGCTGAGCAATACTCCATTGTATAAAACACCACATCTTTTTCATCTATTCTTCAGGTGACGGGTATTTTGGTTGTTTCTAAGATTTGGCTATCACAGATTGTGCTACTATAAACATAAATACATAAATGTCACTACAGAATGAAAAAATTCCCAGAGGAGGATCGCTGGATTGAATGGGCTTTCCATTCCTAGTTTTTTAAGTTTTCACATTGACTTCCATATGTTGGTTTTATTTTTAAAGAGTATGGCTTCTTTCATAGTTGCAACACAGTTAATATGGACAACTTGGAGAATTTGCTTCTTTCTTATTTCTAAATGCAGGGTGTGATACTAATGGGTCCAACATAAGCCAGTAACTGTGAACATCGAAATCCCAGCTGCTGATTAACTGAGCTCCTCTACTGTCCCTAAACACAAGACTTTAATAAAAGGGTAAGATTTCACTTACATATTGAGAATCCTGAACAGAAATTCACCAAAATTTGAAGCATTTCAAATACTCATATGATGTCAAAAATTAGAAAATTTCCTAAGTGAACTCAAGACAGGTCACAATCAAAACAGAGGTACATTAAGAGGATCACATAAAATTATCTCCAGTGTATGTCATAAAGTATGCATAAATGTTATGTTTGGACATGGGTCCCTATTCAAATTATTTTATGTATATCTAAATATCTTTAAATCCTGCAAAAAAATTCTAAAATCCAAAACATTTTTAGTTCAGGGCATTTTCGTGTGTGTGTGTGTGTGTGTGTGTGTGTGTGTGTGTTTATTTAGTACAGGGCAACTTGGACTCTTTTTTTTTTTCTAGTATCAGGGATTCAGTACCAGGCAGGCACTTATTCTGTAGAGCTATCTCTCTGGCCTAGCTTTGTTTCTTAGTGAGCCTCAGTCTCAGCCTCCCCAGTGCTGAGAAAACAGGCGTGCACTGCAATGCCAAGTTTCAGTGCCAGCACAGTGTGCCTGGGATTCTATGTCACCCTGACATACAGTACCGGAAATTGAACCAGGATCCTTGGGATTGCTAGGCAGGTGCTTAGACCACCAAGCAATCTTCCCAGCCCCGAGTCCAAGGTATTTTCAATAAAGAACACTCAATCTACATTAGCTTACTAAAATCAGAGTCTTACACCTAAAAGCAAAGCTATAGCCCTAAATTCAAATGCAGGAATCAGTATTAGGAAAGAAATTAAAAATATAAGAAATTAATGATATTCATGTTTTAGTTGAGTAGAAAGAAAAAGCTAGATTTAGACTTTTTTCTTAAATTTGCATTTAGATTTTAGAGTTTTTTTGTTTTGTAGATTTTAGGGAAGGGACTACACCATATTCAGGGTCTCACTACTAGCTTGGACTCCTAGTGATCCACCTTTTTACAGCCTCCCATGAGCTGGGATT
>PVJA010006904.1:0-26227 GCA_004027025.1 Myocastor coypus | reverse complement strand
CAATGGATATATTCAAGTAGAGTCAATGGATTTTGTCATGAGAAATATTCAACGGCTCTTTCAGATCTATCTTATAACTTTATGAAGGTCTTTTAGCAAGTAAAGTTGGCATTTATTAACTTATTGGTCTTTAAAACAGCATGGCTAAATCTCTGCATGTCTCTCTCTCTCTGTCTCTGTCTCTCTCTACCCTTCTCATTGTGTGTGTGCGTGTGTGTGTGTGTGTGTGTGTGTGTGTGCGTGTGTGTGTTTGTGTGAATGTCTCTGTAGATAATGTAGTATCCAGAGCTAATTTATTTTTATTTTCTGAGAGGAAACACTGAAAGTTTCTCTGCTTCACAAGGTCACCTAAACATCTCTTGCAATCAAAGGATTTGTAAATGTCACCACACTTGTTTATGTTTTTCTAGCTGTTAAGATAATTCTGGTGACTTTACTTTGACCCTAAGATTCCCTTTCCTCTGACCTCTATTATAGAAATGTTGAAAACTCTAGGTGATCTGAAGGCTAGGAGAGCCCCTCAGGAGAAAAGTCACTTAAGCAAACACATTCAATCTATTTAAATGTTAGTTAAACCACATTCTATATTCTTTTTAAAATTACATTGCTCTTAAAGTACTTTATTTCTCTTTAGCGTTGAGTTCTTGACATCTTGAGTACAAAATCCCCATCTATATTTTTTTAATTAAACAAAAACATTCAATTCTGTTTTCTCAACAAATACATGTTAAGATCATCACTCTTTATAGTCAACGCTGACCTAAATGACCCACAATCAGTTGGGGGCAGTGACACATTCATTCCTATAGTACTTTGGTTTCCAATGTTAGAAGGAGACACTTAAAAGATGCAAGCATATCTGTTCAACCTGATATCTTGGTATAAACTCACAACTGTACAGTTTGCATATAATGGCCAGTCATAACCTTTCATGCCATGCTTATAGACCATCAGGCAGCAACAGCTTTGGTTTGTCTAGTGAGGTGAAATAATTTCAGTGTTTCATCATGTGGTGTCACCGAAAATTATCTTTTTCTTAGTCTGAGGGAACTAAGCTAGCATTATACAAAGAGCTAAAAATATAATTATATTATTATCCCTACCACCCTATTGGACGGATATTATGGTTGTGGTGACTCTGTAGTGTTGCCCAGCTGAAGGTATGCATGATAGGAAAAGAAGATAGGTGGATAATTTCATAAAGAATCGGTATAAGACAGGACTTGATCAAATTGAGACAAAGTTATCCTAAATATCAGATTAGTAGATATGAGAACATCTTATCTGTACTGAGTAAGATCCTCTAGAGAAATCCTTCCCGACACACCTACACACTTGCACAAGACTATGCATGCAGAAATAAATTCCTGGAACAAATAGCAGGGCCACGTGGGAAGTCTGAAAGGAGAGATGGCATAGACCAGAAGAGTATAAACCACTTATAAGCAATTAATCCTCTGAGCTTGTTTCAGAAGGATATACTGACAAAAAGTCCAGAAGAACTCCTAGGGAAAGATGGTAAAGAGGACTTGAGGGCATGAGGAGAGGGTGAAGACCCAGCTCTGAGGCTGTTTCTTCATTTGAATTAAGTTTCTTTTCTGGGCCTTCCTTTCATCTATATTGTAGCTGCTCCAGAAGTAGTTCTTCCTAATCATTGGAAGTTGATGATGGTCAGGACAACTAAAACCCCACCCCTCAAGTGCAACCTGGACTCAGAACTGGAGCTACGCTCACTGCCTGCATTTGTGTGGCCTTGTTCTTTCTCTGTCTGTTAGCATAACTTTCTTCTTCCAGGTCCTTAAGAGGTGAGATGCTTCATGACATGAACATTCTGGCTTTTTTTTTAAGATTTTTTTTTTCTTGTTTCAGAACTTTTGTTTGTTTATTTATTTATTTGTATGGCTGGCTCAGCCTGCCCTAAGGGCAGGGCTGGCACAGCATGTGGTGCTCAGGATCAAACCGCAGTCCCTGCAGCCACCTAAGCTTTCCAAAGCAGGTGCTTTAGACCACTGAGCCATCCTGCTGGGCCCCACATGAACATTTTGAAAGAAGGACCAAGTCTTCAATGGAAAATACGTGTGGTTTCCTGTGCATTGAGACTCATCGAAACTTTTGCTTCAAAACTCTCAACTCACTGTTCCTTCCCCTAAACTTCTCAACAATGGGTGGAATGCTTTGAATCTAATCCTAATCACATCTTTATACTAAAAGACTCACCTTATACCATATTTCCAATACTTCCACCAGGTACACTGCCACTGTATCATAGAGTGGTCTTTCCTTCACCTCCATGTGCAAAATCACTTTGTTTTTACCAAAAGTCTGTGTTGGGCTGGGGATATAACTCAGCAAGACAAATGCCTGCCTGGCAAGTATGAAGTTCTGAATTTGATTCCTGGTCCAAAAAAAAAAAAAAAAGTGTATTGAAGATATTTGGGAACAAGTTTTGAAAGATTTGAGACAAGTCTTTAAAAATGATTACATATCTCAGTATGCAGTTTCACCTATGCTTCTTTTTTTGTTTCTTATTAGTGTCACCCTTTATATTCTACATGGAGATACTCCACATGATTTTTCTTGTACAGGCCTAAGTTTTTTTGACGATGCTTAGGGTTGATGCAGACTTTTTTCTTACAGAAGGAAAAGAAGAATTTTGACATAATGAATTTTGATAGCTAATTTTTTCTGAGTATCAAAAGAGATATTGCCTATTGAAAACATTATCTTTCTGTTGTATTATTCTTTGCAGAAATAAATCTAAAAATCTCTGGGGAAATTTTATGGAAAGCATGAAGAGTACAAAAGGAAACACTTATTTCTAGAAAGAGAAAAGCTTTGGGTGTTTTTCTAGACTGAATATGTTTAGTCTAATAACACACCATATTCAGTATCACATGAAGTGTATAGAATTTGAAAGGATACACCCAGCTTCTCTTCCATGAAGCAGCAGAACAGTTTGAAGCATCGACATCCTCTGGAAAAGTGAGAAGGATTATAGACTACAAGAAAGCCAGACACAGGTGCTCCAGGGACTGTGAATTTGCTTTGTCAGTGTCTCTGCTAACCAGTAAGCTGTGGGTACATGATGAAGATTGCAAATGAACTGAAATTTTAACTGCTCCCCACAAGGAAGGGGAAACAGTTAAGGCAGGGGAAACAAGGTAAATAACTGAGTGAATTCAAGATGATTGCCTCTAAAATAAATAGTGACTGTCAGTACTCTTCAGAAGAGTATAGCATAATGTGAATCCTTTTCCTTTTGGAAATTGAAAACTATTCATTTAATTAAGTGATTCTCAATTCACTTGTAATCCTAGCACAAACCATGTTTTTGTTGTTATTGTTTTGGTGGAAACAGAATCAATTATTGTCATTTGAGTCAGTAGGAATACATGAAGACAGCTCAAGCTGACCACTGTAGTGATCACTTGATAAAAATCTGAAACCTTGACTCAATTATGTAATTCGGGTTTTGTTTTTCTTATTTATGAAATTTTGATAAGATCCCCCTCACAAGATTTTCTGGAGTTAGAATGAATTAATATAGGGGCCCAGCACGATGGCTCAGTGGTCTAAAGCTCCTGCTTAGGGAAGCTTAGGTGGCTGCAGGGTCCGCGGTTCAATCCCCGGCACCACATGCTGCGCCAGCCCTGCCCTCAGGGAGGGCTGAGCCGGCCATAAAGATAAATAAATAAACAAAAGTTCTGAAACAAGAAAAATAAATAAATAAATAAATAATTCTTTAAAAAAGGAATGAATTAATATATGTGAAGCAAATTTTATTTCAGTGTTTGATGTCTAGTAAAGGCTTAGTAATGATGCTGACTCTTGTGATTGTTACCACTTTTCCATGTGTATTTTATAATAAAATATAATTTTATTAGTGCATGCTTGTAGTACATGAGGTTTATATTCATTTTAGGAAGTAGTTCCCTGTACATAAAAGACCTTCCCTACCTACTCATCTCCATCCCTTCACCTTTCAGTCCTGTTTTCCCATTTATGCTATTATTATTATTATTATTATTATTATTATTATTATTATTACTATATTGTATTGGCCAGGGTTTTAGTTAGAGGAACAGAACAGATATAATATAAGGAATGGATATTAACACAATATATACAATCTATAAGGAATTATAAGATTGGCTTACAACAGTCAGCCACAGAGTCAGATGAGGGTGTCTGCATGCTCCCGACTGAAGAATTCAGTCCGGAGGTCTGAATTTCACTGCAGCACTCCATGTAAGTAAGTCTCTATCCACCCGCTGATGGGTCTGCGATGGAAGACTGAAGTGTCTGTAATGAACACTGAAGAGTCTGCTACAGATGGTGAAAGATCCAAGCTGGAGGCTGAAGAGTCTGCACTGCAAGCTAGCCAATGATATCCAGGCTGAATGCGAAGACTGAGCTTCTCGGATGAAGTGAAGTCTTGACTCCTTCCTCAGCCCTTTAAAAAGTCTCTTTGTGCTCAGTCATTCTGATGAGGGCCCATTGTGCCCTAGGATGGAACCAATCATACCTCAGGATGTGTCCTTGATCTGCTCTAGGGAACAGCCAATCATATCCTAGGCAGGCCCTGGTCACGCTCCAGGGGGGAACCAATTGTACCCCAGGGTGGGACTCCCACCAACAGAGAACCAGCCGCTCAGTCATCCAGCCAAGTTGACACAATGTATCAACCACTACATTTGTTATGTTCCCCTTATACAATGCTTATGCTCATTGAGAGTATTTGTACACAGCTATAAATACATTTTCTTTATCCATTCATTGATTGAGGGACATATAGGATACTTCCAAGATTTAACTGTCATTAATTGATCTGCTATTCATTATATTTTTATATTTTTTATTTTTATTTACTTTTTAAGCATTTTAATTTTATTTTATTGAATAAATTAAGGGATTGAACTCAGGACCTGTGTTTGCCAGGCAAGCACTTGTTCTGCTGAGCTCAATCCCTGGCTCTCATTATATTTTTTTAAATGATGATATGTTCTCTCTCCATAATCAACAATGTACATCATTGTTCTTCTTTATCCTGCCTTCCAGTATAATAAGTATATATTTCAAAAACATATGAAAAGTCAACCATTTGGGATATCTGTTGATATGTTATAACCCTTCTATCGTGAGTTTTCACATTCCTGGATTCCCCTTTAGCCAAGCTTCAAATACACGGGACATATTTCCACAAGTAGCTCTTGGTACAACTAATGACAGTGGAATAAATCAATCCCCAAACTCCATCTGTTGGCACATTTATTACAGGCTTGCATCTTTGATGATAATTGAACTAAATATTTCTCCCCCAATTGGAATCATCATAACAAAAAAGTTTTGGTAGTATCACTATTTCCATGCAATAATAGTTTATACATGAGTTTATGCTGAGAAGCAAGAAACAGAAAATGAATTTCAATATTTCAGTGGCTTTTTGTTTTACTGAAGTGAATTCTGGTGCTTCCGTATACACTAAAATAATGAATCACTACTTTGAACATTTTACAAAAATGATGACAAATGTTTTCAAAAACAAGGAAATCACTTGAGAATTAGACATAATTCTGAAATCTGAAAACAATTACCAAAAAGTGTTGTCTATCCATCTATAGTTTATAATGTTAATTCATGAAAAATAAAAAATGCAGAGATACTATGGAAATACAAGTAGATGAAAGAAGTTTGCAAATTCTTTTTGTTTTTTTTTTTCTCTAACAAACTGAATATTGGCTTGAGGAAAGAGTAATCTAGTTGCTTCTTTTATAATAGAATTCTAGACAGGGAGACACTTGTTATTTACAAATAATGCCCTTTAGCCGGGCGTGGTGGCTCACGCCTGTAATCCCAGCACTTGGGAGGCTGAGGCAGGAGGATTGGTGCGAGTTCGAGACCAGCCTGGGCTACAAAAGTGAGTGCAGGACCAGCCTCAACTGCATAGCGAGACCCTGTCTCAAAAAGACAAAAAAAACAAAAAAATAAAAAAAAAATAATGCCCTTTAATAGATCTAACAAAGGCTGTCATGTAACTTTCAATAGATCTTGGACAGGAGGCAGAATACAGGCTCGTGAAAATTGTTTTGATGTCTCTCTGAATGCAAGTGGATAACTTTAAATGGTGCTATGGCCCTTTATTTGGACAAGTCTACCACTTCCTTCTTTGTGTCAGTCTTGCAATTCTATTTTTTAGCAATTGAGGTCGAGTGGCAGATTCTGGGTCATTTTTGTTCTGCTGAAGAGGATCCTGGAAAGGCAGGAGCAACCCTCTTCATCTATGGAGAATGACAGGAGCTGTTTGTATTAAAGTTCATCATGAAGAAAGCCCATTGTATATCAAGAGCCCCCCAACTCAGTAAGCCTCCTGCAGTTAGGACATGGTGTGCTGGCATCCTCCAAAGATCCATCTGAGAAACGCTTGTCCCCAGCGCAGTTGTGCTAGAGGTTAAGTTCAGGCCTGGCAGAAAGTGGACAGCTTATCATGGACATCACAACCTGGGGAGATCAATGCTATTCTCAGAAAGTGAGTTGGTCTGAATAAGAATTCTTAGAAGAAAATGTGGCCTGTGGACCTCTGAATTCATGTTTCACCTCACCATATGCTTGCTCTATCATGGGATGTGACCAGCAAAGTTCCACCCACCCACCGACTTTCTCCTGAGCTGAGCAAATGTCAGCACCGTGCTCTTAGACTTTCAGATGAAGCTCTACACAGACCTTTTTACATACTGTAACTGGCCTCAGATATTTTGTTACAATAACAGAAAACAAGTGAATACCCTTTGTCTACCGTGTGCCCATTATGAAGTAATGGGTTAAGATAAACTGTGAAGTTATTCTAATTCCCAGATGTGCCAAGACTTGGGTGCTATCCAAGGAAAAGTATGTGTACTCTCAGAGCATCTGTTTCTTTAATTAGAAAAACAACAAAAAAAATACCTGCCTTAATTTATAAAATCATCATTAAGATTAAAATTATGTATATAAATCACAGAGTACAGAACACAGGGCATACTCAATAAATATTAGCACTGCACATGGTACTTACATACTGATTTTCTCCCCAGACAGGAGGGCAGACATTGTCTTTTGTGATGAATCTAAAATGGCCTAGGTGCTGAAATATATACCAGTCATTCAGAAAAGTTGTTCGTGAAACTGCATGTTTTCCAAAAGAATCCGAATAAAATGAGACAAAAAGACTTCTATGCAAGAACATTGAAAAATATCTTAAGACTGCAAATAGCTTTTTCCCATTCCTTGAGTAGAAGTTTCAGCTTTTGAAGTGCAACTTAAGGCAACCCCCAGAGCTTGCACAACGTATTCATCGACTTGTTTGTGAAATAATTAAAACTCTTAGGAATAAGGAAAATATAATGAATTCATGCTGTGTGTATAGGAGTAAGTTTTTTTCAATTCTGAAACTTAAGTTTGCTATTTAATTGATGATTTGTCATCTTCTAATTGTTATATTCATTGGCTGAGTACTAAAGATCGTTTAAATCTAAGTCATGGACAATATGACATTTAGGAAGCCCAATTTGTTTTAAAGAAATTCTTTTAAATAGTCTTTCTTTTAAAGAATTGTGTTAGAGTTTCATCATAATTTAGACTGTAAAACTGTCATAAACACTTCTCAATCTGCACCTACTATGACCTCAACAGGAGCTGCTAATTAACTTTAGCTTTAAACCAGGAAACTAGTCTGCAGGATACTGCTTTTCAAATATATTGGAGAAGGACATCTAAGAAGACAAAATGAAGGATCAATTATCTCACTTGACAGTTCACACATCTCATTAAAGCTCTTTTACCACCATAAAATATGCATTTTAATAAGTTGTGAAAATATATAGCTTGTTTCCTTTAATTTATTAGTATTTCAAGTTATGAAATAGTGTGTCACCTTTTATTAAACTTTAATTAGAAGTTTGATTTATGCCGTGTGTTATTATAGCCAACTGTTTTTCAATAATAGGATAATAATATGACTTAATTCATTAATATGTAAAACCAAAAAGCATTTTGTTTGTTTGTTTGTTTGTTTTTTGTCTTTTTGAGACAGGGTCTCGCTATCCAGTTGAGGCTGGTCCTGAGCTCACTTTTGTAGCCCAGGCTGGTCTCGAACTCGCACCAATCCTCCTGCCTCAGCCTCCCGAGTGCTGGGATTACAGGCGTGTGCCACCACGCCCGGCATTTTGTTTGTTTTTAGCATTTCATATTTTACATTTTTGTCTTTTTCCTGCTTTCTGCTCATGCACAAATGTAAGTATGCTGTGCAGCTGTGATCTACATATTTAAATACCCAGATTTAAATACAGACTTGTGTGGTTGCAGATCACGCAAGTACCCATACGTACACTCTGCATCATTATTAGATAATGCTAGGAGATTTTTCAATGCGTATGTTTTGTTGCTTAAAAAGAAAGATTTTGAGGCTGGGAGATCGCTAGGTGGTCTAAGCACCTATCTGGCAAGCACACAAGGATCCAGATTCGATCCCCAGTAATGCATACCATGCCAATACCACACACCATGCCACTACTACGTGCCAAGCCAGCTCTATACCAAGCGAGTCACCAAAGCTGCATATGGTGGTGTGGGAAGGCTGAGACAAGAGGATCACTGTGAGCTGTGTAGTAAGTCCTTGTATCAAATACACAAATATATAAGTAAAAGAATTTTTAAAATATTTTTGAAAAGAAATGTTTCCTTTTAGTTTCTAGCTACATAAAATGTATTTCAGCTTTTCACTCACAATTCTCTTACTTGTGGTTTGATTCTCTATAAAAAAGATAGTAATTAAAAATTGTGCAGGTGTGGTGGGATGGCTCAGTGGTCTAAAGCCCCTGCTTAGGAATGCTTAGGCGGCGGCAGGGACAACAGTTCAATCTCCAGCACCACATGCTGCACCAGCCTTGCCCCCAGGGCAGGCTGAGCTGGCCATAATAATAATTAAAAAAAAATTGTGCCATACATGCTTATAAAAATTAAATTATTTACATAATTATTTAGGTGCAGTTGATTATTTTACTTAAACTAGTCCTTTCTTTGCTTGAAAAATAGTATATATTCAACAAATCATATATATATATATATATATATATATATATATATATATTTAATATGAAGTGTATAGGATCTAGCTACATATATAAGACTTGCGGTGACCCTCCTATTTTCAGTCTCCCAAATGCTGGGATTACAGGTGCACACCACCAGGCCCAGTCTCAATTGCCATCTCAGCACACTCCAGGGATGGGGCCGACACAGCCAGCTGCTAATTGAATCCTGGGTCCTGCATCTGCCTAAGCAGGCACTTTAATCTGCTGAACTATCTGGCTGGCCCAAAATTATGTATTCTATTTGAGTAGTATTCTCACAAATATAGACTCTGTCATTGCTAATAGTATGGCGATGCTTATCACATTTCTGGATTCCATGGATAGAAAACTAGAGGTAGGAGATATTGAATAATTTCCATATTTATCTTTTTTGGTAAATTTATTTTCCATATGCATGTACAAATGCATCTATCTAAACTCCTACTTTACTTCTGACATTCCAAAACTAAAGCAAAATCTGAAGAACTAATATGATTTTTGTCCATGTAGGCAGCATACACAGCATATATAAAAGGCACCTGTAAGAGTCACCGTTGTATGATCTTTTTTTTTTTTTTTTTTTTTTTTTGCTTTTTTGAGACAGGGTCTCACTATGCAGTTCAGGCCGGCCTTGAGCTCACTGTTGTAGCCCAGGCTGGTCTCGAACTCTCACTGATCCTCCTGCCTCAGCCTCCCAAGAGCTGGGATTACCGGCATGAGCCACCACACCTCGCTTGTATCATCTTAATTCAATGTGATAGACATGAGAAACATTCTAAAATAATACACTGGTGATGAACGTGTATCCTGAAGATGGTTTATCATGGTCAAGAAGAGTTAAGTTTCATGCAGAAAAGCTGCACTGTGCCATTCCTCTAGGGGACACAAATATAGTGTCTGTGCCTCTCCTTTCTATTCTAGTTCAAAAAGTTCAATTCAAAGCTCTCGGACCAGCAACACAATTCAGTGGTCTAAAGAGCCTGCTTAGACAAGCTTAGGCAGGTGCAGGGGACAGCGATTGTACTCCGGGTACCACATGCTGTGCCAGCCCCATCCTGAAGGTGGGCTGAGCTGACTTAAAAAAAAAGAAAAAAAAAAAGAAAAAAGAAATCAAAGCTATGATGAGTAAGTCTCATAATGAGAAACATAAAAGGACAGAAAAAGGGAAGAAAAGAGGGAGGGAGAGGAAGGGAAAGAAGGAAGAAAATTGTCATTAAAAACTTTGATAGCTTGGGAGGCTGAGGCAGGAGGATAGGTGTGAGTTTGAGACCAGCCTTGGCTACAAAGGTGAGCTCAAGGCCAGCCTGAACTGCATAGTGAGACCCTTTATAGGTGAATTAGCTTGCTTTTTCAATGTGAATATACTGAGAAATAGGAAAAAAAAATCAATATAGGTTTTTCACTGAAATAACTGAAAATTATTAGAAAACAGGCTGACAAACAATTAAGAGTTTTTGTTATTTTAAATAAAGGACTCCAGGGGCCCGGCGGGATGGCTCAGTGGTCTAAAGCGCCTGCTTGGGAAAGCTTGGGCGGCTTCAAGGACCACAGTTCGATCCCCGGCACCACATGCTGCACCAGCCCTGCCCTCCGGGTGGGCTGAGCCGGCCATAAAAATGAGTGAATAAACAAACAAAGGTTCTGAAACAAGAAAAAAAATAAATAAAAATAAATAAATAAATAAATAAAGGACTCCTAATGCTGGTAAAATGATGTTAAATTGACTGCTGAGCGGTAGAGTGCTGGCATAAGAGCATTAAGAGTGCAGCACATGTACTCCCTAGTAAAACTTGTGTAAATGATTACAAAACAAAAATAAGAACCTCCTTTAACACCTGCAGAACTGGCTGTAACCTAACACTACCAGGAACCAATATTTATTCAAGAAAACCAAAAATAAAATAAAATTAAATTAAATTAAAATTAAAATTAAAAAAAATTCAGCCAGGCGTGGTGGCTCATGCCTGTAATCCTAGCACTCAAGAGGCTGGGGCAGGAGGATTGGTGCCAGTTTGAGACCAGCCTGGGCTACAAAAGTGAGCTCAAGGCCAGCCTCAACTGCATAGTGAGACCCTGTCTCAAAAAGACAAAAAAAAAAAAAAAAAAAACAACCTGCAAATGCACGAAGAAAGACAGGAGTCTGTGGTATTTAGGGGAAGACTTAAATATGCTGCGTCTTGTGTTCCCGAAAGGGATGACCTTCCATAGGTCACAGTGCAGCTTCTCTGCATGAAACTTAACTGTTCTTGAGCACGGCAGTCCATCTTCAGGACACACATCAGTAATGTGGTTTTTTTATTAATTAATTTATTTATTTATTTTAGTAATGTGTTATTTTAGAATGTCTCTCATCTCTATCACATTGAATTAATTATTAAGATTATACATCAGAAGCCGGGCGTGGTAGCTCACGCCTATAATCCCAGCACTTGGGAGGCTGAGGCAGGAGGATCAGTGTGAGTTCAAGACCAGCCTGGGCTACAAAAGTGAGCTCAAGGCCAGCCTGAACTGCACAGTGACACCCTGTCTCAAAAAGACCAAAAAAAAAGATTATACATCAGAGACTCTTAAACATGCTTTTTATACATACTGCATAGAAACACTCAGCTGGTGTGCTTATCTCTTTCTACTTGTTTTCATTTCTCAGAAATCCACGGCTGTGAGGCTTTGCAGGATGTGAGCTATGGTCGCTAGCTTGCTTTACTCAGGGTATTAATGTTGAGATACACCCATGGATATAGCAGAAACTCATCCTTCTCCTTGTTTCAAATGATTCCAATGTAAGATGGACTACGTCTTGTTTACCATTTCACAATGGTCTACAGAATACATCTTTCACTTGGATAGTACGAGCGAAGCCGCTATGAACACTCACGTACAAATTTTTATTTTCATTTCACTTTCTTTAGGTAAGTTCCTGAGAGCAAAGACTAAGACAACACCAATACAACATCAAACTTAAAAGATGCTTCTAAATGATGGCATTATTTTATATAGCAAAAATTAAGAATAAGTCCTTAAAATTATCAGCAGCAATTTGGCTTTCTCACGGTAAACAATGATGTGATCAGTTATTACATTTCACAAAAGGAAGAATCTGCAGCATACTGAAATTAAAGCAAAAAAATGAAAATTACATTGAAAAAGTAAAAATCTTTATTACAAAACATTTTGAAAAGTATTATATTTAATCTTCATTTTATAAGTTAAGTACACTCATCTTTTATTTCTGCTTTAAGAGAACTTGGTGTTTACCATTCTGAAATAATTTTTAAATGACAATTCCCTTTTATAACCACTCAATGTCACTATAATGCAGTATGATTTCCATTCTTCATAGTTGATACATGGTATCCTATTAAATAAACACCATAGTGAATATTATTCTACTCTTCTTGAATAAGCTAGAAGATTTTTCTTCATTTATGTTTCATCTTTGAAAATTACAATAAAACTTTTCTATACATCTTTATATGTGAATCACACTTGCAATAGAGATATGGCAATGTAATTATGTGCTCAATGTATATGAATTAAAAGTCAGTTGGATACTGACCAATTTTCATTTCCCAAAATTCTTTTCCTTTATAATTCTGACTATAATAAACTAATTTGCAGTGAGGATAATTTCCCACTGAGAAGAACTAGAAATCTAGAAACAACTTTACAATCTGTCTGAAGGCATTGATCAAATGCCAAGGGAATTTTTCTTGTAGCAATGGCGCCGGCAGTGGTCATGCAGAAGGAAAAGCCGGGCTAAAATGTTTCCAGTTCCTGAGTCATTTCGAGACGCTGAGGAAGGCCAAGCAAGGCAGCAAGTGAGCCCTGAGGAGATGGGCTCCCAGCTGTAGGCCGACGAGCAGAATGCCAGGGAAGAAGAGGAGCAAGAAGAAAGCGGTGATGGGGCAGCAGGGACCCGAGAGGGAGGAGGAGAGGCCTGTAGATCCGAGGAGGGCGAGCACTGGGCCGGAAGAGCACCTGTGACAGCGCAAAGGGGCAGACAACCAGGAGGGTTACACCGCTGGATCCGGAAGCGCCCAGAGAGCTTTCAAGGAGAGAACAAGAAGCAATCAGCAGCAGAAAGCAAAAGAATGCTACATGAGAATGCTTTTAGCGGGAGAGGCAGAGTAGGCCAAGGCTGACTCTGCCCAGCTGGAAATCACGACCACCGCTGAGAGGAGGCCACGGGGAAGAAAGGAGAAGAGAGGAAAGCAAAAGAGGATGCGACTTTGGTGGTAAAGGGATGCAGTCCCTGAATAAGTAAGCGTCGCCCATGGGAAGAGAGGCCCGGGAGCCCGGCCACGCTGCCAGGACCGTTGCCGCGTCATCGTGTCCACCCTGTGCCCTGGCACCACTGCAGGAGCCCCTCAAAGGCCAGGAGCCCCCTTGGCCCGGGGCTGCCTCTTCATCTTGGCACAGAAGTTGTTCCGGGTCTGTGAGAGGCTGGGAGAGAGAGCAGCTGCTATCTTTTGAGACCGGAAGATGTAGATCAACATTTCATAAGTAACTCTTATGATTAAGTAACTGTTATTAATGATTTTGCTGGTTTTAGAATTCAGAACCCTGGCTGGGGGATCCTGGGAGGTGGGTCAGAAGAACTTCCATTTGTTCTTTAGTTTTGCAGGTGGTGGTACCCATGGCAGTTGCTGGTGTGTACAGCAACCAGCCCCAGCCTGGGCTGCCTGGGTGCTTACTTGCAGAGGCGCTGTGCCCTGGGTCTGATGTCCTCTCCACCCCTGGCCAGTGGCCTCCAACCGAGCCCTCTTTCTCAGCCCTTCCCTGCCCCGCTCCCACACATCAGCCAAGGGATGGTACTCCTTTTTAACCCAAGTGATGGATCATTTCAAGAAATCTCTGTTTACTGGGCAGCACCCAGGTGAAATCCTTCTCCACAAATCTGACTTGTACATTTGGCAGATTAAGCTTGACATTATAGAAAACAAATACAGGAAGACAGAGAGCTGGCCTGCTCATTTCTGCTCCTTAGGCACAATGCGGAATAGTCATTGAGGTGACTCTTTGCATTATGCAATTGTTTCTCCTTGAAGCAGTAATCTGTGCATGAATGCAGTGCACATTGTATTTATATTCTTTCCTTTTTTTTTTTTTTTGAGACAGGGTCTTGCTATGCAGTTCAGGCTGGCCTTAGGCTCACTTTTGTAGCTCAGGCTGGTCTCGAACTCACACCAATCCTCCTGCCTCAGCCTCCCGAGTGCTGGGATTACAGGCGTGAGCCACCACGCCCGGCTTATATTCTTTCCTAATGATGTGGTTTTGAGTCAGAATAAGGAGCCGTGCCTGCACGGGGTGCATTCAGGAATACTGTATGATTTCAAGTCTGCTGCTTGTTAGGTGTTGAAGAATTTAGATAATTTTCTTCCATTCTTGTAGCTATTACTTTCTCACTCATAAAATGTAGATAATAATATCTATCTCACAAGACTGTTAGGAAAAGTTTTCCATGTTCTTAACACAAGAGTAAGAGCCATGTTGATAACATTCATCTACTTCTTCAGCAATTTCCTCATTTCCTTTGACTTTGTTCAAGTTAATTTTCGGTCTTCTTTCTTACTGCAGGGCAGTGAGTCCAATATCAATGCTTTGCCATTTCAACTGTGCAGGAAGATATGTTAAAAGCCTCCCATGTTTGGTCTCTTTGCATTCCAGGATGTCCGCTTACTCATTCTTAGTGGGAAGTCTGTTTTAGGTGTCAATAATGGATTCTGTCCTGGAGTTTAGTTGATCACCACTGGCTCAGCCAGTGTGTGCCTTTATGCTAAGGGGTTCAGTGCGGCGCTTTTCTGTTCTAATTGCTACTGCTTAGCTTTGTTTCATTCTTTATAGTGTGAGATTGCACGGTTAGGGATGTACCATATCTAGACAGCTTCTGAGAGCACTCATGTTCAGCTGAGTGAAGCATGACTGATATTCCCCTCCCCAACTCTCCACAAATCTAAGGACACTAGGGAGCTGCAGTCAACTGTCCCAGTCTCTCTCCATTCATCCCACCAGGAGTCCCAGTGCCTTCTTGTCTTGCAAAGCCATGTTATCTGGTATAACTTCTAGGTTGTGAGCTGTTTCTTAGATCCTTACGCAGTTCTATTTGCTCTCAAAGAATCTGAACATGCACAGTGAATGTCACTGCTACAAACTTAAGCCAGTTATGATCTTTGATAACCTAGTTCGAAGATGTGATTATCCTTGGAGCGGAGCCATGGTGAGAAGCACTGGGATTGTTCCCTCATCAGCAAAGACAATCCAATTGGCTCAAGAAATGAGATCACCTGACACATTTGTACTTGCTGCACTGCTGAAGCCTGTCACCTTCACCTTCCTTAATCTGTCCCCTGTGATACATCTTCTCACACTTTCAGTTCAGTGCTGACAGCTGAGCTCCTTGAATTCACTATAACTGATTCCCCTCTCACTTTCTTCAGAGAATCACAGTATGCACTGCTCTGACCTGTCAGGTCTCAGGCAAAATCTCCATGTTCCATTATCAAGTTTGAAATGAAAGTCCCTTTTTCACTTGAAAGTGCACCCTACACAAGTATGTAAAGTAACCAACTTCAATCACTCTGCTGATCTAATTATTATGCCTGATCTGCTCCATATATAGGAAGAAAAAGGTTATCCGGTAGGGAAGTCACTTTTTCCCTCATTCATCCTTTTTTTTTTTACATGCTGAAATACTTGATGTTATCACTGCTCAGGGTCTCTTGCAAGGCTCCAATTAAAGCTCATTTTCTCCTTTTGAAGTATCAAAGAAAGACCATGAACTCTTATGACAGAGGATGAAATCTAGGCAAAGAGAGCAATTGCTTCTTAATATACTCAGTTTGGGACTCCCGGAGATACCTCAACGAGTGAAGATTGGAACTTGAGTGTTAAACGCATTTGGAGATATGAAGAATCTCTTCAGTGTGAAGGCTGCTGTACCTGTGTAAACTTAGCTTTTCATTACCATCAGAAGCCAAATTACTTTCATGTGAAAAGGCCATGCGAAGACCAGACTGCAGTAGAATTCATAGACTGCTTTTCCAGGACACCAGTGCCTCTGCTTAGTAGCTATTCTGACACATACTGATAATCTTCTTGCCTCTCTGACTTGGTTTGCATATTTATTTAAATATGATAAGTATGTACAGTGCAGGTCTCTCTGCAGAGCTAACAATGAGTGATGCATGTGAAGCACATAAAATTTTCCTAGCGCATGGTGACACCTGGAGAGAAATTTCAGAACTTAGCCAAAAGATGCCATTAAAAATTTCATGTCTCTTAAACACATTATTCAGTTTATTGATATTAGTGATGAAATACGATACCTGTTGCTAAAATTTCATGTGCAAATAATTTTGATTGTCTCCCAAATGGCATACTGCCTATGATGATTAATCATGGTATATCAGCTCAAATGCATAAGAAATGCCTAGATTAGTACAGCATAGCATTGAGCATATATGTGGATGATTGACACAGAGGACATCAAATGGAAGGGGAAGACCCATGCCGGGTGAGGGTGGCTTCAACCAATAGGCCTGCAGCCTGGGTGGAACAAAAAGAGAAAGAAGAGTGAAGCATGCCTGTTGCTGAACAGTGCCAGTCTTGACCACTTCCGTCCTTGGCTGCTGCCACCTTTGGGCCTGGGTCTAGACATCACAGCATTCTATAGCTTCCAGCCCAGGTTCCCTATAGGACTCCAGTGAATTTCCTTCTTGAACTGGGGCCACTTGTTTGATCCCTCTTCTTCTGTGGCTTCCGTCTTCATGAGCTGAGTGACACCTGCATCCTCTGGCTGTCCAGCACAGATATGGCCACCTTGGACTCTCCTTTTTCTGACCCTGTAAGCTAGCTAACAAATCTGCTTCTCTACTGGGCATGTTTTTTCTCTTGATTTGATTTCTTTAGAAATTTATTATTTCTAAATAATAAAATGCTTGAGAGGCCTGGCAGGATGTCTCAGTGGTCTAAAGCGCCTGCAGGCGGCTGCAGGGAGGCGGTTCGATCCCTGGCACCACATGCTGCGCCAGCCCTGCCCTCAGGGCAGGCTGAGCCAACCACAAAAATAAATAAACAAACAAACAAAAGTTCTGAAACAAGAAAAAAAATAATAAAATGCTTGAGAAAGGAAAGTAAATATGGGAAGAAGTAGAGGTGTTAGAATGAATTATTGCTGCATATATCTCAATGTTGTCAAAATGTACTATTGGTAATAGTGCACTGTTCATTTTATCTACTGCACATCTTTATCATTGGTCTAGTACTAGCTTTTTATTGGAAAATTCACACTAAAGAAGTTCGTATGATACTTTGCATGACATTTAAACCTAAAATTTTCATAACAAAAGGATTTATTTCTGTGGTCCTTTTTCCTGCAGAAATAACTATGAAATTGATTATATAGAAAATTTTCTGCAGGACTTTAGATCTTGGGTGTATTATATCCAACCATTTGATAGTACCCATGCTGCTGGAACTGCTTTCAAAATTCAGGCTTTCCTTGGCAGAGGTATGGACGCCAGATTCACTGCTGACAGGCTTACTGTTGCACATTTTATGTTACCATAATCCTCTAATCCATATTCATTTCTATAAGAGGATATTTTATTCAGTAGCAGATTTTAATATATGAATTTAGGTGGGACTTTGAGCTGTTGATGGCAATGGCTTCTTAGATTTGACACCTTTATTAACAGTCCATTTGAATTCAGCCAAGTTATACAATAAACATCCTCCTCCTTTAGTCCTCCTCTAAGCACCTTGAATACTCTATACTATTTTATCAGTTTAAAATATTCAGAAGAAATATTTTACCCACATCAAAGAGAAATAGCAAAAATATAAGTATAAATATAAATATAAATATATATCTATAAGTATTTCTGTGTGTATAATTCTAAAGAGTAAAAAAATAAAACAATATAAAATTTCATTGAATAATATAATAGGAATCTCACAATAGTTGTTGTATTGCTTAATTTTATCTTCAAATTAGTTGTTTAGGTTACCAGATATAAACCTACAAAATTGGTTTAAAGATATTATTATAAGAAACTAGAAAGAAGAGGGGAGGTGAGATGGCTCGGAGGACTAAGCGCCTGCTTAGGCAAGTTCAGGGACCAGGGTTCAATTCCTGGCAGCACATGCCGTGCCAGACCTGCCCCCGGGTGTGCTGTACTGACAAATGAGTCCTGTAAGCCCCGCACTGGAAGGTGTGAAAATGGAAGGATCACTAGGAGTCCAACTGTGTGTGTAGTAAGACCCTACACAAAACTACAAAATTAACAAATTAGTTAAGTAAAAATAACAGACAAGAAATTAGAAGGAAGAAAAACAAAAATTAACTACTTCTTTCAGAAGATCAGAAATCAGCAGTATAATTACCGAAACTATCCTGCATATGTACATGAACATATCTTTTTTTCCTTCTTTCTTTTGTGCTTTTTCTCATCCATTATCTTTTTATTTTATTTATTTATTTATTTATTCTTGTTTTAGAACCTTTGTTTGTTTATTCACTCATTTTTATGGCCGGCTCAGCCCACCCTGAGGGCAGGGCTGGCGCACAGGGCTGCCGCAGCACGTAGTGCCGGGGATCGAACTGCGATCCCTGAAGCCACCCAAGCTTCCCTAAGCAAGCGCTTTAGACCGCTGAGCCATCCCACTGGGCCCGTCATCCACTATCTTTTTAATCCTGTTGAATAGATCCTTTCGTTCTCATAGTATCTATTGCACCTTTCAAATTTTACTTGTTCTTTCAGGCTCTCACACTAGCAAGACAATATGACTTTTTAAAAATTTTATTTTTTATTTTTTGGCATAACCGGGGATCGAACTCAGGACCTTGCATTTCCCAGACAGGTGCTTATTCTACTGAGCTATCTCCCTGTCCACAATGTGACATTTTCACCTGTAGGTCTGATCTGTTTTATTTGCCAATACAGTCTCTAACTGCATCCATTTACCTAAAAAAATATTCAAATTTCTCATTTTTTAAGTAGCTGAGTACTGCTTCATCGTGTAAAAATGCCGTATCTTTTTCTTTCTTTCTTTCTTTTTTTTGTGGGACGGGGGTTCAAACTCATGACCTTGCACTTGCCCAGCAGGCACTTGTGCCTTGGAGCCATCTCCCCAGCTCCCAGCCATATTTTTTTCATCCATTTCTTAGTTGATGAATATTTGGGTTGTTCTCAAGATTTAGCTATGACAAATTGCACCACTGTAAACATGGATGTACATAGATCGCTGTGGTATGATGTTTTACTACTTTTGGAAAAAAACATCTAGAAAGGGAATAGCTGCATTGGATGAGACCTCCAATCCTAGCATTTTGAGGAATCTCTACACTGATTACCAGAGTGGCTATACCAGTCTGCACTCCCACAGCAATTCTCTTGGTGCAGTTTTTGGCATCTTCTATGTAGAGTATTACATCTTCTGCAAATAATGATAATTTTATATCTTCTCTTGCAATCATTAATTCATTTCTTTCTCTTGTATAATTGCTCTGGCTAATGTTTCCAGTATGATAACGAGCAGGATTGTTCATTATAGGGTGTCAATGGCATCCTTATCTTATCCCTATTTTTAAAATGAAGGTTGAGTTTGTGTCCATTTAGTATGATCTTGGCTGTTGATTTGCCACGGATGGCCTTTATCAGATTCTCATAAAGGCCCATCAATTTTTATTTTCTTGGCATTTTTATTGTGAATTAGTGTTGGACCTTATAAAAATCTGTTTCTGCATATACTGATATAATCATGTGATTTTTGCATTTGATATAGTGTATTACATTTATTGATTGTGTATATTCAACCATCTATGCATTCCTAGGATAAATCCTGCTTGGTATGTTGTAAAAACTTCTTGTTGATTTGCTGCATTTTGTTTCATAATATTTTATTGAAGATTTTTGCATCTATGTTCATTAGAGAGATGAGCTCTCTCTCTCTGTCTCTCTGTCTTTGTCTCTCTGTCTCTGTCTCTGTCTCTCTCTCTCTCTCTCTCTCTCTCTCTCTCTCTCTCTCTCTCTCTCTCTCTCTAGTTGGGTTCTTCTCTAGTTTTGCTATCAGAGTAATACTTGCCTCCAATAATAAATTTGGGAAAATTTCTTTCCTTTCAATTTCATTGAAGAATTTGAGAAGAGCTGGTATTAAATCTTTTCTCAATTTCTGTTAGAATTTACCTGTGAATCCATCAGGACCTGAGTTTTGCTTTCTTAGTAAGTTTATTACATTTTCCGTTTCATTCACTCTTATTTATTCAGAAATTTTATATCTTCTTGACTCACCTTTGGTAGTTTATGTGTAGGTAGAAATCTGTCCATTTCTTCAATATTTTCTATCCTGTGAGAGTGAAGACTTTGGAAAGAGATTTTTTTTTTTCCTTTAACAAGAAATAACAACATGTTGGTAGAACAACCACAGTAATTAGTCCAACTCACATTGTTATCTTCATAGCAATGTTCCAAGTACAAGATACACACATGATATTTTTTCTGAACACTATTGGTACAAATATTTCTTCTAATTGAACTAAGAGAAAGTAGTTGTATGTACAGTCCAATAGTCCATAATAGTAGTGGGTTATTGGCAAAACTGGGAATGTTGGAAGCTGCTGATTTGAGCCTTTTACAGCTCAGCATACTAATCTGGCTTTGCTTTTAATGCCTCATTGTTAGCCCTTTCTGCTGGGTGGTTAAGGCCAAGTTAAAACAAGACCTATATAACAAAACGTGTAATTTTCGTATCTGACAAGGTCAGTCAAATCCCCTCAGGATTTACCTTGAAACCCTGTACAGCGTTTTGTAGAACTTTTGTCAGTGTCAGCCATTTAGATGAGTCATGGCCATTGCTTGGCCCATTTGCTCTCTGTGAAAGCCTGAGAGAATGTTTTCTCTCTAGGTGACTCTCTTTAGGCATGCTTATATGTCATCAAAAGAGATATTAATAATCTTCTGAATTTCTATAGGGTCTGTAGTAATTTCACCCCTTTTCATTCCTTATTTCATGAATTGGAATCTTTTTTATTTCTTTTTTGATAAGGTTGCCTAGGAGTTTATTGATTTTTCTAATCTTTAAAAGAACTAACTCACCGGGCATGGTGGCTCACGCCTGTAATCCCAGCACTTGGGAGGCTGAGGCAGGAGGATCGCTGCGAGTTCGAGAGCAGCCTGGGCTGCAAAAGTGACCTCAAAGCCAGCCTGAACTGCACAGTGAGACCCTGTCTCAAAAAGCCAAAAAAAAAAAAAAATAATAATAATAAATAAATAAATAAAATAAAATAAAAATAAAAGAACTAACTCTTTAATTCAGTAATTCTTCCTGTTGTTTTCTTGGTGTCCTTTCCACTTATTTCTGCTCCAAACTTTAGACTTTCTTGCCTTTTTGGGGCTTTTGGATTTTATTTTCTTTTTTAAACTTCCATTTTTTAAAACTTTTTAAACAATACAGAATGAGGGCTGGGGAGATAGCTCAGTAGAATAAGCACTTGCTTGATAAGCACAGGGTCCTCAGTTCTATCCCTAGTACTGAAAGGATACAGAATGGTAATATGGGCTTTGGATTTGACTTGCTCTCTTTTTCTAGGAGCTTGAGTTGCAGCATAAGATTATTTATTTGGGATCATTCTATTTTTCTAATGTGCAAATTTACCACTATAAATTTGTCTTTTTAAATTTTTTTTTTCTTGTTTCAGAACTTTTGTTTGTTTATTTATTTATTTTCATGGCCAGCTCAGCCTGTCCTGAGGGCAGGGCTGGCGCAGCATGTGGTGCCGGGGATTAAACCGTGGTCCGTACAGCCACCTAAGCTTTCCTATGCAGGCACTTTAGACCACTGAGCCATCCTGCCGGGCCCATAGTGTGTCAAACTTTTTTTTTCTTTTTCTGAGACTGGGGCTCGAACTCATGACCTTGTACTTGCCAGGTAGGCACTTGTGCCACAGAGCTATCTCCCGGCCCCTATATAAATTCCTCTTTTAAGACAGCTTTTTTTACATCCCACAGATTCCAATAAGTTGTATTTGCATTTGTTTCATTGTAAATATTATTCAATTTCTTCTTTAGCTTCATCTGTGACTCACTGATTATTCTATATACTGTTATTTAATTTCGATGTGTTTATGGGAAATTTTTATGATTTTTCTTTGTCAATAATTTTCAGATTCAGTACAACTTAGGATGGCTTTGTGGGTATGGGATAGCATTATAACCCAAGAAACATATGAATACAAAGACATACTTTAGAAAGTTACTTACACAGGGCCCGGTGGGATGGCTCAGTGGTCTAAAGCGCCTGCTTGGGAAAGCTTGGGCGGCTTCAGGGACCGCGGTTTGATCCCCGGCACCACATGCTGCGTCAGCCCTGCCCTCAGGGTGGGCTGAGCCGGCCATAAAAATGAGTGAATAAACAAACAAACGTTCTGAAACAAGAAAAAAATAAATAAAATATAATAAAAAATTCTTAAAAAAAAAAAGAAAGTTACTTACACAAAAAGCCTCTTGTTTGATGGACTTCCACAGAGTAAATACATCACACTCGAAAAATAAATAAATAAAATAAAATAAAAATGAAGAGAGGAAAGTATCCCAGCCCCTCATGCTCCACCCCCATGGGTAACCTCTAAGAGAAATTGCAATCCTTGCTTGTAACAGCTCAGGTCATGTGAGTTTGCCTTCATAGATTCCCCATTGTTTCTGTCCTATGCAGTTTCATAATTTATATGCAACATCATGGGCGTAAGTAGCTATGTACTTGAGACTCCCAGTTTTCTATTGTGTGCTGTCTTAATACCGACCCTGCTCCCCTGTGTGGGACTGACTGGGTTGCTCTGCCAGGCACAGCACAGGGCTGCTATCTCCAAGCGTCTACCTTCAGCTAACATGCACCTACTTGGTCAGCAGTGCTACTGAGGAAGTCCAGTCAGTGCCTTCTCTCTGTGCACCATATATCCTTTCCATCATGCTGGCTCTTTGCTCTGCAACTCCATTAGGACACCACCAGTTGATACAATGTGCATTACTTCAGTTTTCCTAATATTTTTTAAAGTACTGGGGATTGAAACCAGAGCCTTCACACTGACCTACATGCCCAGGCTTTTAAATATTTTATTTTTGTTGTACAGTTTCATTAGATCTTTAAGTATCCCAGTTGGACATGAACTAGAAATCCTAAACTTTCAGCTTCTTGGAGTGCTAGAATTATAGATATGGGTCAGTATAAAGCACTCTGACCTAGCAAGATACAGAAAATGTAAATGAAATATTGACAATACAAATGTGAGACCCACATTTTATTTTACTGCATTAATATTTATTTATGATTGTTGGTAGAACCTGTAGACATTGATGATAGAACTAACAAGAGTAGATAATTTCGTCAGCCTTGTAATAACTTACTGAAAACAGGCAAAGAAGAGCTGTTGGTCAGATATTGATTGCACTTGATTCTTGATTAGAGATGAAATAAAATTCCCATTCCACTTACTCGATGGTATGCATCCTGTGATACTGTATGCTGTCCTTCTGAGACTGGCTGAGTGTCGCTCTTGGTTGAGGATTTCCTTCTCATCTTCATGTGCAGCTCTCAGCCATGCTTGGAGATGAAACCTCTGAGCCTAGTCTTTGGCCACAGCGTTACTTAGCTTTGGTATGTAAAGATGTTAAACTGTCCAGCTGGTATGGATTCACATTCTAGCATGTCTCTACTAAAACATGGAAATCATTGAATTGATGTTCAGAGTGGTCTTGAATCAACACTAAACCAGTACATGTGCAATATCCTGGTCATAAGCTGGTGGCCCCACTTGTACACCAGAAAGTGCTCAGTGTTTTCCAAAGGAACAACAAAAAGATCTAATTCACTTTTTAAAATTTCAAACTTATAAAAGGTTATTATATTCTTGATCCTTCTGCTAATATTTTAATTGCTGTTCAAGATATTAGACATCAAATCAATGGTACGTGATGTGCTGAGGTCCTCTGGACTCTGTCTTTATCATCTTTATGGGACGTCATTACTGTCTCCTCGGTTAAAATTCTTTGACTATATTTGTAATTTTCCTGTTGATATTATTAATTGGTCCATGCATGTTTCATCAGTTCTTTGACTTTGTCTCCTCCAGTTTCAAAGTTATATGCCTACCCAAGATAATGCCTGTTGTCTATTCAAGGTCTTTAGACAGAACCTCTGGAGAGTAACTCTGACTGCTGGTCAACAACTGGCCCCATTCAGCCTGAAGAAGTCAGAATGATCACTGCCCATTTTTCCCATTTGGCAGTCCAGGTTACTTCTTCAGAGGAGGCAATGTTGCAGGCAGTTAAATTAGATAGAAATATTATAGACAGTCAGTCAGGCCCAGGCCCTCAAAGACACACTATGGGAGACAAGGTGACTTTGAGACTTTGGAAGAGACAGACACTCTCACTTTGGTTCACACCTCAAAACAAAAATGTAAACAGATTCAGTTATATACTTCCCTAGGGATGAACATCAGGGATTGATATTCTAAATAGGTCTCAATCACCTTGAAAGAGCATAAGTCACTAACTCAACTCCCAACAGCAAGAGACACTGTCTAGTATTCATGCCCATTTGCTATGTAACTCACTTCCCTATTTGGTCTTGGATTTAATTAATTTTAGCTGAGCAATGGTGATTGTAATTTCATGGGTTGACCATAGTATTGTCCCACTTTATGCCCACCCAAGCGAGTTCCCATTTTCTCTACCTTAGATCCACCCTCCCACATAGTTTTACTCTATGAAAGTTCCTTGGAATGGTAGCTTCCCAGGGCAACCGGCTCAGGTCCCTCTCTGTCTGTCTCAGATAGAAACTTTCTTTCCCCCAATATATATTTTCCACTTAGTAAATAAATAAATAAATAAATAAATAAATAAATAAATAAATAATGCTGGTTATAAATCTACTGAGATTGACTTTCGTTTCTGACTGCAGTGACCATAGCTGCACCCCTGCAGGATGTTTTCTCTGCAGGTGAGCAGAGATAGTCAGCTTTATTTTATTTATTTTTTAAAAAAAATTTTTATTTTATTTTCTTGTTTGAGAACTTCTGTTTGTTTATTTATTTACATTTTTTTTTTTTTTATGGCCGGCTCAACCTGCCCTGAAGTCAGGGCTGGCGCAGCATGTGGAGCCAGGGATCGAACCTCGGTCCCTGCAGCCGCCTAAGCTTTCTAAACAGGCGCTTTAGACCACTGAGCCATCCTGCTGAGCCCTCAGCTTTGTTTTAGAGAGTGCTGGAGTGAGACCCACATTTCCAAGAAGGTTTTGCTCAGAGGTCTGGTGTGCTTACATGCAGGTTACTCAGGCTTGGACTCCCAGCTCCCAGAAGATGTGGAGGATTTGTGTTACCTGAAGTTCCCACCTGTGGCACAAACAGCACATCTCAGCCCCTGAGGGGCTCAGTGTCTGTGGCAACCAGTCAGCCACACACAGTACCCAGATCTACTAATCCTGGTCTTCTCAAGACTAGGAAAGTCCATGCAATATGGGACTTCCTATTTTAAAGGCTGTAACCATTATACTACAAATGCTCATGAATGAAAATTAAAACTAAAATTAGAATGCGTCTTGGTCACTGTATGGGAAATGACCCCAGGTTGGGGTCAGATATTTTGCCCCACCTGGAATCTCTTTGGAATGCTATACAGCACTGACAAGTTCTGCCAGCCCCTGGTCTGCCCCACAGCGGCCTCCATTGCGACTCCTAACCTAGCATGATAACTGAGGCTCCCTCTGGGGGCCAGTGTCCTTGTCAGAAGAATACTAGCTTCTCTGACACCTCCTGTTCCACATCACTTATAGTTAGCTCACTTCTTAGTTTATGAGAAAAATTTTCTGTTATGTATTAATATTCATCATGTGAAATCTTCGCCACTCATACCTGTGTAGTTCCTAGTTGCTGATAACAACCGGACTGATACAAATGCTTTGTTCCATCTCTCTCAGCCTTATGAATGTATATTAACAGATAAATACTGTATGTACTTAAACAATACACTGCCCTGTAGGTGGGTCATGCCCACACACTGCACTCTATAGAATGATTGTGAGGACAATATGCAATATGTCAACTTTCAAAGAAAAAAAGGGGGAAA
>PVJA010006903.1:0-71038 GCA_004027025.1 Myocastor coypus | reverse complement strand
AAAAAAAAAAAAAAAAAAAAAAAAAAAAAAAAGAAAGCAAATTGGTCAAGCAATGGCCATGATTTGTCCCAAAGGCTGACACTGACAACAGTTCTACAAAGCACTGTACATGGTTCCAAAGTTAATCTTGAGGGGATTTGACCTTGGAAGATAGAAAAGATGAATGTTTTGTTATACAGGTCTTGCTTTAATTTGCCCTTGATCACCTAATGGAAAAGCTTTATCACAAGGCATGAAACACAGAGCTAGATTGGTGTGATGAGCTGTAGGAGGCTTGGATCAATAGCCTCCAACATTGCCAGTTTCACTGGTGGCCCACTGCAATTGTGGAACATTGGACTGTGTATGCATTCGCTTCCTCTTAGTTTAAAGAGACTTTTTTTTTCTTTATTTAGCAACATCAATAGGAAGGTGGGTCATGCCCACACCCTGTGCTCTAATTAATGTTTATAGAAAGTGTTAATGTTTAATTGTTTTGATCAATCTTACATACATATATTAATCTAAACTGATCCGATGATGAAAACATGTAATATAACTGCTGTTAAATTTTTCTGGTTTTGAAATTCTGTACTATATGTACTCTTACTTGTAACTTTTTCTATCTTTGTTTCTGCTATTTTTAGTCTTTAAAATAAAAATTAAAAAAAAGAAAGAAACCACTGAGTGAAGTCAACACAAAAAATGGGAAAAAAATGTTTTACCAGCTATTCCTCAGACTAAGGACACAAAGGAATTCACTATGTATCTAGGACATATAAAGATCTCAAAAATCTCAGGGCTGGGGAGATAGCTCAGTGCAGTAAGTGCCTGCCTGGGAAGCACAGGGTCCTCAGTTCAACCCCTGGTACCACAAAAAGAAAGAGAAATGTCTCTATTCAAAAAACTCAGAACCTCCAAAGTTGAAGACCCATTCCACAAATGGGCATTTGCAATGAGTACATATTTCTCAGATGAAGAAGTACAAGCAGCAAATTAATACATGAAAAAATATTCAACATCATTTGATTATTCAAGAGATGCAAATTAAAACAGCGCTGAGATTCCATCTCATTTCAGAAAGAATAGCTATCACCAAGAAGTTAACCAATAACATATCCTGGCAGGGACTGAAGGGGAAAAAGGAGCCTTTATCTTCTGTTGGTGGGAGTATAAACTGGTGCAACCAATATAAAAATCAGTAGGGAGATTCCACAAAAAACCTTGAAACTAGGGGCTCCATTTGACCCCTTATTCCTTTTCTTCATATCATCCCAGAAGGGTTCAAAGCAGCACACCACAGCAATCTATGCCCAACTGTGTTTATGGCACCACAACTTCTAGTAGCTAATTCTTGGAACAACCCAGATACCCATCAACTGGTCAATAGATAAGGAAGATACAGGATTCTTTTTTATAGAATTAAGTACTATTCTCCATAGAGAAGGATAAACTTGAGATTTTTCTTGGCAAATGGATACAATTTGAGGCCATTGCTTAAGTGAAGCAAGCCAGACACACATGTGTTAAGTATCATGTTGTTACTCTTGCATGAGAAACCGAAAGTGCAAGCAGGACCAAAGTTATAGACATGGGTTATAGACATCGGGAAGGAGGAAGAAACTGCCAGTGGAAAGGGGAAGGGGAAAGGGTGGGGAGACAAGATGAAAGGAAAGAAGTGAAAACAAATATTTTGTAACTAACAAGGGGAAGAAGGGAAGAGAAAAAAAGATCAAGGGATATTGTGCATGGACACAAATTCCCTATGATCGTGATCACTTTGGATACCAAAATATGAACTGATGGGGCCTACGATATGGTTCAGCGGTCTAAAGCGCCTGCTTAGGAAAGCTTAGGCAACCACAGGGACCACAGTTCGATCCCTGGCACCACAAGCTGTGCCAGTCCCATTCCCAGGGCAGGCTGAGCCAGCCATAATTTAAAAAAATATATAGACTAATAAAATCATTTTCAAAAAAAAGAACACTACTGATCCCTCCTGCTATCACCTTGAGGAGACATGAAAAAACAGCCAGGGTTGCACATGGATAGTTCTCCCCAGTCACAGCAGCTACAGAGGAAATTGCTGCTGCATCATGAGGTCGAGGGGGGGGGGGGGGACACCTCTTTGGTTCTGTATTTGTAACGGGGCCTGTGCTTTCTTAGTTGCTTCATGAATCAATTCAGTCAACAACTGTGCCTCACCTTGCATCAAGAGAAAGAAGAGAAGGAAGGAAAAAACCAAAATGGAAGGGAAAGGAGAAGAGAGACAAAGATTAGGAAAAGAAAAGACAAATAGAGGCCAGCAAGATAGCTCAGTGATCTAAAACACCTGCTTAGGCAAACTTAAGCAACCTCAGGGACCATGGTTCGATCCCCAGCACCACATGCTGCACCAGCCCCACCTCTGGGACAGGCTGAGCCAGCCATAATAAATAAATAAATAAAGCTTTATTTAAAAAAAAAAAAAAAAAGAAAAAGAAAAGACAAATAGCCTGAGAAGCCCCTAGATAACGCCTCAATCTAGTAAGGCTGAGAAAAAGTAGGCATGTAAATAGCACAGCACAGGCTAGAAAGTACAAACACCACATACATACACATGCACACACACACACACACACACACTTAAAAAGCCCTACCAACAGGAAAAAGTGAATTGAAGATCAATTTAAAACTTCAAGTCAAGGGGCCCAGAGGGATGGCTCAGTGGTCTAAAGCGCCTGCTTGGGAAAGCTTGGGCAGCTTCAGGGACCGCGGTTCGATCCCCGGCACCACATGCTGCGCCAGCCCTGCCTTTCGGGCGGGCTGAGCCGGCCATAAAAATGAGTGAATAAACAAATAAAGGTTCTGAAACAAGAAAAAAATAAATAAAATAAAATAATTTTAAAAAAAATAAATAAATAAAACTTCAAGTCATACAAGTGGCCCTCGGGAAAACACCATCAGGCACAGGGGACCAGGGTTTGAGCCCCAGCTCCACATGCCTATCCCAGTCCTCCCTTAAGGCAGCCTGAGACAGGAAAAAAAAAAAAATTCCTTCTCCAAGTGGCCAAAATATTAGCCATTCCTTCATTCATTAATATTTTTAATTATAACATTAAAATTATTGCCAAAATTTAAATTATTCCACTCAGCAGAAAAGTGCCATTATGGGTTTCTCTGCAATCAATGTCTGCAGCTGCATTATCCAAGCAAAACTTGAAATCATCTTAGCATCTTTCTGGCGCAACGTAAGTATTTCAGAGCAAGGACTACAGAGGTCGCTTGGTGACGTAAGCTCCTGCCTGGCAAGCGCAAGGTCCTGAGTTCAAACCCCAACACCAAAAAAAAAAAAAAAGTATTCTGAACACAATCAGGTCTCATATGTGACTCGTGAAGGTCTTTTTTTTGTTTTTGTTTTTGTTTTTGTATTTCTTTTTTTGCGGGGGGGGCTCTACAGGGTGTTGAGGGTCTCACTACTAGATTGGACTCAAAATGATCCACCTGTTTACAGCCTCCCAAGAGCTGGGATTACAGATATGCACCACCATGCCCAGTCTACCACATGTGACTCTTAATAAGAAAGTTCTGATCAAAGAAAGGAAAAGGTAGTGATTAATAATTAATATGTGGACAAAGCTCGCTACCTACTTTTCACCGTGTGCTACTGGCCACCATCTTTACTAAACTACAAAATGTCCCTTGCTCAGCCCCTTCTCCTCCCCTCCCCAAGAGAACAGGGTTGCTCTCCTGTGAATGGAAATGCGATGCATTTTAAGGAATCAGAACAGGCCGGTGCGAAGCAGGGATTCAGGTCACTTGCTGATCTTCTAGACCACACACCAATCTCCTTGGTATCTGAGGAGAAAATGCTCTTGCTTTTTCATGTTTCCAACTGATAACCACTTTTATGGAAGCAAAAGGCCACCCCTGAGACTGAAAACCTAGGGTGACAGCTTTGCTTAATAGTGTGATTTGCTGGGGCTGTGGTGATCCCTAGAGGAAGCAGAGGCACTGCTGCTTAGTGAGAGGCATGGCTAAAACTCCTTTCTCATTCATTTCAGTAGTTATCCTAGCGAAAAGTCAAGAAAATGTCTTGTGATCACCCGGTGTCCTGCTGATTCCTGGGCTCTGTACTCAGCTCCAGCCATAGGCCAGGAGCCATGCGGACCTAAGTTCAAGCCCACTACCCAATATGCAATTGCGTTAACGTTTACAACATCCAACAGCACCAGCCGAGCCCTAAGCACAAGTGACCCACAGCAAAGAATGCTGCTCTTATCATGAAGGCATAGACATGCTCTTATTGAGTAAGCTGCACGATCAGCTATACAACGGATACAAATATTATGTTTTCTGTTGTTCTGTTCTGTTCTGTTCTGTTCTGTTCTGTTCTGTTCTGTTCTGTTCTGTTCTGTTCTGTGGAAATAGTTTGGGGCTATAATTCCTAGGCCAGTCTCAAGCTCATGAACTCAAATAATCATTCTGCTCTAGACTGTAAGTATCTGTGGTTGCATGTATACGACCAAATCTGGTTTAGAAATCTAATTTTGAAAATAATAAAAATTCCAGCTGGATGTATGTAATGGAGCAAGCCTGTAATCCCAGCACCCAGAGGCTGAAGCAGGAGGATCACCATGAGTTGGAGGCCACTGAGATGAGCTTGGGCTACTCAGCAAGACGCTGTCTCAAAAAATAAAAAATAAATATTTGTACATTCTCCTTTCAAAGAAAATAGGACAACTTTATTCTAATGCTACTGTAAAACAGGGGTTACCTTCCCCAGTCTATTTAATCTCTGAGGCATAACGGTCCATACCTGTTGTTCCAATAATTCCTGCCACAATATATTGATTTCTTGTAATCGATTCCAGCGCTCCTCGGTCCAACGACACACAGCTGTCCACCGCTCACCAAGTTTCTAGGGAGGGGAGACAGGAAGAAGTGAGTCTCTGTTAGACCAGCCTGGAGGGCATTACATGAGCCTTTGAGAAAGTTTCTCCACTGTTCTTTATGTCGGATTAGCGGTTTGTGACAAGCAGTTTCCTAAAAGTGACTTTAAAACAATAAAGACTAATCCCATAAATGCAGACTAATCCTAGAAGTATACAGATTAGAAAATAATTACCTACAGAATTTCACTACTTATTTCACATGCCTGAGCTAGGAAGTAGCAAAACTTGAAAGGTATCCTGTCCCCTCTATTCCATTATGATTTTTACATCAGAAAGTGACATTTTTATGTGGTTTGAAAATAAAGCAAATACATCTACTTTTTGTAGTTTCAATTCTTCTCATTATAACTATCTTCTTCAAAAAGCCTATCAATCATATTTCTTAACTGCCTTTTACTTACCAAAACTATTTTTATCTGTAACAGCAAAGTATTGAAAAAGTCTAACTTACAAAACTATACTTAAAACAAAAGAATTACAATAAAACAATAAAAGGTAGGCAGTTTGTTCTGTTTACCTTTCATCATCCATAGAAAACGCCACATAAATTAGCAATAGACTATTCCAAGTATAAGCAGTATTAAATAAGTGTGACTAATTTTTAGAAATCCTTCATTATGATTTTTCCCAAGAATGTACTTTATAAATAGTGATTAACAGATGTAAAAATTCATTTCCAAGGAGCCAGGTGTGGTGGCATTCGCCTATAATCCCAGCACTTGGGAGGCTGAGGCAGTATAATCAGTGCCAGGTTCAAGACCAGCCTGGGCTGCAAAAGTGAGCTCAAGGCCAGCCTGAACTGCATAGTGAGACACTGTCTCAAAAAGACAAAAAAAAATAATAATAATAATTTCTGAGTTACATTATGAAATTCACATTATCCTATCTTTCCTTTCCTTTTTGGTATTTCATACAGAGTCTATGGCGTCTCACTATGCAGATCATACTTGCAGTGATCTGGCTGTTTTCAGCCTCCCAAGCGCTGGCATCACAGGCATGCATTACCATGCCCAGTCTCATTGGCTGCCTCAGCACTCAGCACCAACCTAAGCTGCTTAGGGTTAGCAGCCTGCAGACTCAGGGCCACTCTCCAGGTACCCCATAAGTACTCACTGCTCCTCCGGCCACCACTTAATCTCTGTCACTTTCAGTTTCACCACTGTCAAACCATCCAAAGAGCAATACCCACCTCTGAGTTACTATAATAAGTCAGTACTGCCTGTTAAAGTCTCAGAACCACTGGCCAACTTTAAATGCATAAAACGGGAATTTCACATAATGAGCTTACACTCTGAAAGTTACTAGAAATCATAAACTGGCAACATCATGCCAGGGAATCCAAGTATCAGTCAATTGAAATACCCATAAATCTTTTTTATAAAGACTTGCAAAGATATGCAATGGCTTTGTGCAAAAAGAGGCATCTTACTGAACTGAAAGCAAATGTTGAAACTCACATGTGGATCCACTAAGGAAACAGATATCGCATGCTTAAGAGTAGAAACTCAATACCTAGTACCCCAAGGCACTTTCATTTTACAGCACACACATTCCCTGTATCTCCTAACCACACACACACACACAAACACACACACACACACACACACACACAAAATCAGGTCTGCACAGAGCTGCAATCTCCATTTTCATAAATTTTTCTACCAATTCTAAGCAAGGAAGTCTTGGTCCTGCTCATTGCAAACAACCAGTTCCTGTGCTTTCAGCTCACGCTAACATCATGCTCTAGAGAACTGGGCAACCAGGCCTACCCATCCACCCAAGCGCTGGAGCAAAGAAATCAGTCCTGGGTATGCCTACAACCTTCGTGCTGTGGAACCCCTAACTGCCTGGGAAGAAAAACAAAGGTAGGTGTTAGGTGTCCTCCGTCCAAACTTCTTGTGAAACTGATCCTCAAAGCCCTTTGTTAATGGTAGTCAGAGAATAAAAACTTAACCTGACTATAGTGTTTAGAAGTGTGGCCTCTGGCAAGTGACACCCTTAGATTGGGTCATTATGTCTAGGTCGCCATGACTGAATCCTGCTGGCCTTTTAGGGAAAAGACAGGCCACACAGACTGAAGTACACATGCTCCCCCACGATGTGACACAGCCAACAGAAGCCCTCACAGAGGCTTGAGCCATGATGGCTGGACTTCTGCCTTCTGAACTGGGGAGATCAATGAGCCTCTTTTCCTTATGAGGAAGTCATAAAGAAAGATAAGCTTGAGTCATGCATAAGACGATGGTTGGGCCTGAAGACCATAATGTTCAGTGACATAAATGAGAAGCACTAGCTTAGACGGCACACAGTTTCTCTTATATGAGAATCATAAATTAAAAATAAAGAGTAAAAGAAGAAAGAAAATTAGGACTCAGAGTGTTAAGGTTTGTGTATAAGCGTCATGCATCCAAAGCCCCATGCAGTCATGGGTGGCTTCGGGAATTTGTGATTGATTCTTGTGGGTGTGGGTGCTGCACCTGCCCTGGGGCAGGGGATTTGCATTTTAGTGTACTGAAGGAAGAGAAGTTGGTTGCTTGAGCAGCTACCTCTCCTTGCTCTTTTGCTCTTAGCTGCTGCCATGAAAGGTTGCCTTCTGCCATGTGCCAATCTGCCTTGGAGCCAGCTCAGTATGGACTGAAACCTCCAGTAATGTGAGCTAAATAAACCTGTCCTTCCCTCATTTTAAGTGTCGGGCCGCATCGACAAGAGAAGAGTAACTAAGACATATGGGAAGAGGATCAAAAAATGGAGGAGAGCAGAGAAAAAAAGATAAAGAAAGTTGTATTTTATTCATGGACCAACTCCACCTAAGGCATGGAAACATTCTGAGCTGCAAACACATATGAAAATAAAAGTAGAGACGAAAGAGGTCCACCTCGGGCATTTTGTTGCAATAATGAAAAGCGAATGGAGGGGACTTTTCTGCCCTTCTGGATCCACAAAGGAGGTGATGGAAAGCTCAGGAGCGCCATGTGACTGGGTCCTGGCCACAGGCCACTCAGGGCCCTTGGCTGCAGGCAGGGGCCTCACCTGGAGTTGATCTTCCAGCACCGCTGTGGCACTCTCGCCGCTGCTCTCGTCCACAATCACCACCATGTGAGTTAAAGAATTTACCTTCATCTGCTCCGCCTCAAGATCACTTTGCAAACTCTAGAGGAAAAGCAATTACGATAGACTATTATTTCTGCTTTTACCCATTTACCTACTTAAAGTCCATTCAGTTGTCAATACTGATGAAGGGCACATGATGAAGCATCGTGTTTCGATTTCCAATCATGAACCTAAGTGCTCTACTCACTAGACGGGTCTGCTATACAGATTTATGTCTCATTATAAACCACAGGGGTCCAAAAACACTATGTTGCACAGGTTGCAAGTAGGATAGTATCATCACTTTCATTCTAAATTCTGGCCAAGAAATAAAAAAAGGACAAAAACGTTGAGTGGCGATTCTAGGAATTAAGACTAAAATGTTGAGTTGGCAAATCAATAAGTCCAGAGCTCACACAAACAAAATCAGAAACCATTCCATCTCATGGGGTGTGGCACAAAGAGAGACACGTAGGATGCTATCCGACACTCAGAAACCACTCTGCTTACGACCCAGAAAGCAATTAAGGACACATAGATGCCTTCCTTTCTCCCCTCTTCCATGTGAAAAACAGTCTTCAGACAGAGCCATAGAAAAAAGAAAAATGTTACCAAATGCTTCCGAAGTAATGTTCAGTGTCACCGTAAAGCTTTAGGAATCAGGTGTCAAATCCTTCAAATATTTCACTGATGAATACAATTCTCAGGGTAGGCAAGACAGCTCAGCGATCTAAAGGACCTGCTTAGGCAAGCTGTAGGCAAGTAAGTACACAGGGACCTTGGTTCGATCCCTAGTACCACATGCTGCTGCACCAAGGTAGGCTGAGCCAACCCAAAAAAACCCCTTCAACTTACACATTATGCTTGGGGCTGGGGAGATAGCTCAGTAGAATAAGTGGTTGCATGGCAAACGCAAGGACCTGATTTCAATCTGGGTCCCACAAAAAAAAAAAAAAAAAAAAAAAAAAAAAAAAAAAAAAAAAAAAAAGATTATTCTTTTTTTTTTTTTTAATTTTTATTTTTTTATTTATTTATATTTTTTTATGTTACGGCTGGCTCAGCCTGCTCTGGGGGCGGGGCTGGCGCAGCATGTGGTGCTGGGGATTGAACTGTGGACCTTGTGGTTGCCTAAGCTTGCTTAAAGAGATGCTTTAGAACACTGAGCCATCTCACCAGCCCCCCAAAAAAGATTATTCTTATTATGCCCTCCTATTACTTATTAGTTATGTAAATTTATCCATGAAACTTTTCACAAAATTAAACTGTTGACCATGTGTTTCTTCCTCACCCAGGATCTGACACCTTTCTGGATCAAAGCAGAGACAATAGGTTTCTTTACACAAACTATTTCCTCACTCACACCTTCCATTAATGCCATCACTGTAGGGTTCTTAATCCCCAAAGGTCCAAAAAGACCCTCTGGAATCTCAAAAAGCTTTGCGCTTTCACAGGAAAACCTCCCAACCTGTGCACAGTTGCTCCTGCCCTGCCAACCCTGGCTTAGAAACGACACAGCCCCAGGAGTGCTACCCAAGAAGCTAAATAAAAGATGATATGGAAGATATATGCCACTGCCACCTTAACCAGAGAAACCACCAGCTCCTGAGGATGCTAAGCACTGCTCTTTCATATTTCATCAGAGAAATGGGAGTCAGAATTACTTTATGTTCTTCGAGGTGCTTTTGCAGGGACTCTAAGCTGTCATCCGGGGGACAGGTTTCCATCTTCTGGATTCGCTCTTCTGTGAGGGTCAACCAGGCCGACAGCTGCTGCAGCTGTTTCTTCTGCAGTTCCATCAGCACGTCATGCAGCCTGAGCAAGAGACGCAGTGTCGCTGTCACTAGCTCTTTCCCCCTCACACACACACCAGGTATCTGGGAAATGGGGCAAGGGAGCACACCCATGTCTAGACCCTTATGGTAGCATTTAGCCTTCAACTACAGAAACCAGAGTTAATCATCCTAAATGCAGTCTATCAAATGCAGTCAAGGAATGCAAATAATAGAACCTTGAGGGATATCCAAATCATTCGATTCCTTCAATCAGGAATTTCTCCTTATTATTAAATAGGTGGAAATAGCAGTGAGATGCAATAGATAATGCACACCAAAAAGTAAAAGGGAACATAAAAAGAGACTGCTGCAAAAAAAATGTGATAAAACAGAAGAGGCGGTCTACGCCAAACAATCCTGTCTTTAAACCCAATTAGTGCTTTGCCATTTTTATACTACAGCAAATAAATAACTGGTTGCATGGAATGTCTTTTGTCTTTTCATCAATTTCCATATTTCAACTTTTACCTAGCTTGGCTAAAACATCAATGAAGATCACACAGGATTCTGGCAATGTTACCCACTGAAAAGTGAGAACATTTCAAGGTTTTGTTTTTTGTTTTTTGTTTTTTCTACAGGGTCTCACTGAGCGGCTCAGAATCATAGTGATCCTTCTGTCTCAGCCTCACAGCACTGGGATTATAGGCACGCACTACCACACCCGGACTCAGTCTCCAGCTCAGCAAGCCCAAGGGGTGGGCCAGCATGGCATGTGGTTGGTATTGGGGATCGGACCTCAGTCCCTACACTTGTCTAAGCAGGCTGTCACCCTCTGAGCTATCTTGCAGGCGCTCAAGACTATTTCAGTGCCAATTTCTTTCCAGACAGACTGGCAGATTTCTACCGGAGGACCTCAACCTTGCAATGCAGCCCAGCACGCTCTGCCCTGCAGGCCCCGCTCACCGGGACTGCCTCTCCATGCTCTCCAGCCGCAGCGCCTCCCATCTGGCGTTCAGCAGGGTCATCTGCTCCTGAATCTCAAACTCCTCTTCATCCGACAGGGTGCCCTGCGTTATCAGCTGGTTGCCCGCCTGCAGGACGCCGCCCACGCTGCTCTGGTGTGCCGTCAGCTCCATCATGAAGGCCTGCGAAGCGAAAGTACATGATGGCAGCTTGTGAGCTCCCCGGGGGCAAGGAAATGTTTCCTCAACAGCTAGCACAGAACCCAGAGCAACAGGCAGAGGAAGGGGGCCCCCACAAAGCGCCCGGTAAGGCCAACACTTTTGTTAAGGAAGAAAAAAGATAAACAAACAATGAAACCAAATCTCAAAACAAGTTAGTTGGGCAGTAACAATAGTTGATACATGGTGTATTGCTGTCTTTACAGTAGTTATTCAGAACAGAAGACATACACCTACTGTCTTGTCCATACAATATTAGCACAAAACTTCCTTTTTCATGAACTAAAGAGAAAGTACCTGTATAGCTATCTTAACTATCTTGTGTATAAATATGTTCTGTCTTTTTCCCCTTTCTGCCTGCCCCTTTCGCCTGGCATCAGTTTGTCTTTTCTTTTGAACAGTTTCTTCCAAATTCACATTATCTATTGTAAATCTTGATGCAATGCCTTAAGCTCTAAAAATAACAAACATGCACCTGGAATAACTCAGCATAAAAGTAGAACTAGAAGAATATTACATCTCACACTATCTGCTTGCTTATTTATTTATTTATTTATTTATTTATTTATTTAAACTTTATGTTATGATCAGCTCAGCCTCCCCCGGGGGTGGGGCTGGTGCACCATGTGGTGCTGGGGATCTAACCACAGTCCCTGTGATTGCCTAAGCTTACCTAAGCAGGTGCTTTACACCGCTGAGCTACCTCACTAGCCCCAAAGTACCTGCTTTTTTAAAGCAAATACTAAGCGGCTAATAAGTAGTGTACATGGAATTAGGAGTAAATATAATTAAAAACACCACACTCACTCTAAAAGAACACTTTAAGGGATACCATTTCTACCCAAAAGTGCAAACCAAATCTGGCAATCCACATTCTTCCAGGTCTGCACACAAAGATAGGCTTAACCCTAAAGAAATCTTCAGAGTCCAAATCTCTACCCTGCAATGTAACATGTTCTCAAAATAGAAACTCTTTTGTTACTTCAAGCTGTACAAGAACCCTGGGTATGACATTTGCTTAATCACTCAACAAATAAAAATAATCACTTCCTGGGAAACCCTTAAACCTACAGATCTTGTGTACTATTCATTTTGTTCTAAACTTCAGCACAGTGGTTCTTAACCTTTCTAATGCCAAGACCCTGCAATCCAGTTCCTCCTGTTGTGGTGATCCCAAAACAAAAAATAATTTTGGTGGCTACTTCAAAACTGTAATTCCAAACAAATAACATTTTCTGATGGCTTTAGGCGACCCCTGTGTTTTGGTCATTCGACCCCCACCAGGGTCTCAACCCATAGGTTGAGACCCACTGCTATAGCATCACTGTGGCAAGGAACACAACCATACACTGGATTCTGCACATGTGGCTAAAATCTAAAATCTACTTAGGATGTACAGTTCATCACCCACTCTAGTGTTCTAACAAAGACCTATTTAAATGTCACAATTCCTGGGGCTGGGGAGATAGCTCCAAGGCACAAGCACCTGCTGGGCAAATGCAAGGTTGTGAGTTTGAACCCCGGTCCTGCCAAAAAAAATAAATAAATAAATGTCACAATTCCTAAAAGCTTCCCTGACCTTTGGGTGGAGGAGAATTCACTGTAACCATCAGGGCAGGTCCTTTCTTCAAGCAGGGCCCACAGCAGACAGATCCACCCCACTGTGATAGGAACTTACTTCATGGGTGGCAAACTGCTCTTTGACTTCCTCCACATCGTCAGAAATGTCATCCTGCTCCTGGAAAGTGTCCTCGGCAGACAGCAACCAGGTCAGCACTTCCTCCAGCGCTAGCTGGTAGCTGTCCAGGTCCATGTCAGCCTCGGTGACAGTGCTGGGGGTGTCGGCTCGGGGACTCTCGTGCTCCTCCACTGCTGCTGTACTCTGCACAGAAACCAAGAAAATCCCGCCACTGTCATGAACACACAACGTGTCTGCAAGGACATGCTCTAGAGAACTCGGGTCAGGCATGGCAGTGGCCCGGGCATCAGCCCAACTGTCAGGAGTCAGGCGAGCACAGTCATGAGTGTGAAGGCCATTTATCTACTATGCTGGGACAGCAAAGGGCACAGAGCAACATGCACTCATGAGTCCTGGCTCACAGCAATTCTAATATTGCCGCGGAGAGACAAATAACCCACATGAATCACTTCTAAGCAAAAATAAATGGCTGGGTACAGAGTTATAAATGCCACGATCCCGCCCAGGGTTTCTATTCAAGTTCACCAAGGGCTGAAGCAGTTAGGAAAGTTTCACAGAGGAGATAAAAAAGGTGAACCTCAAACAATGGGTGTATTTTACCAAAAGAGAGAGAGACTAAAATTCAGCTTTGACATCCATCTCTGTCCATTTAAAATGTTTTTATTGAATTGTATTTCAGCACTGCAACTTAAAGAGTGAAAAACACCCATACATATGCCCCTGGTTTTGGGGGTGCTAGCCCTTAGATCGGATCTGTCCCCACCTCCCTCTCTCTCTCTGTCCACCTTCATGGAGTAAATTTATCTCAGGCTCTTCCAAAGCAATGGAGCTTTTCTTTATGTACTTCAGAACCTTACAGCCAAGCCTACCATCTCTCTTGGCCTGGTCACAGGCCAGGACTTACCTACAGAGCATGCCCAAGATCAACTCTTATCCACAGGTTTTATACAGGAACTTTCACATATGCAAACAGAGAAGAATAAAAGCCACACATATGTACTTAACAGCTACTCTTCACTAACATTCCCTCTTACTCTGACTCGGTACTTTCCCCAAACTCAACTAGAAAGTTGACAAATCCACCCTTCTAGCATCACCTCTAAGGTGACCATATAATTAACCAACCAATGGGAACATTTTTTGATGGTTGATGATACGACCCACATCAAGAACAAACCCAAAGAATCCAAAAAAACCCAGGTTTCTCACTGCACCCTCAGGACCCTTCCATGTGGCTACAGAGCTCTTCCCCACCTTCCAAGGCAATACATCCCTAAGTCAGGAACCACACAGGTTTCCTTCCAGTCTAACGACAACTCCCAACCCACAAGTAATCCTCATCTACTCCACTGGATTTAAAGAACCCGCAAGCTGGGGAGATAGCGTGGCAGTCTAAGCACATGGCTAATCAACTCAAGCATTTGATTCCCAGCCCCAAGCCCTGTGCCAGCCCCACCCCCAGGCACGCTGAGCAGGCCACCAAAACCGGGTGTGCTGGTGTACGCCTGGAATCACTGTGTTGGAGAGGCTCAAATAGAAGGTTCACTGCAAGTCTAAGCTGCATAGCAACACACTACAGAAAATAAATTACAGTTTGAAATAAAATTAAAAAAAACATAAATAACCATCTATAACCCCCAGATACTTCACCACTTTAGTTTTGGTCTCAAATTCTCTTCAGAACTCCAAGTTCCTATGTCCAACTGCCCAATGTCTCCACTGCAGTGTATCACAAGTGAATCAAATTACTTCCAGTGCTAAGCTTTCCCTATCTTTCTAAAACGTGCTTTTCCCCCATCTCCATGCACTTGAACTAAGATCTCCAGCTAAAAAGTAGGGAGTCAGCCTTAGTTTCTTTTTTTTCCACTACCCACGTTTGTTAATTCTCACATTCAAAGTGTATTTGTAATCCATCTAGACCCTTCCCTCTCCAATCTGCCCAAGTCTTTCCTCTCTGGACTACAATAGCTTCTGATAATCCACCAACTGCTCCCTCACTCCACAACTCACTTTGAAAACCTGATGACGTCATAGGGGTTTCCTGCATCAAGTCTTTCGTTGCTTTCTTCAATGCTTTTAAGATATAATTTAAAATTCTTATACTAATTTACAAAAAGACTACCATAGCAAGAAACAGAGAATGTGTGTGGGGGGACTGAATTCTGACAGTTTAATCAGAGGAGACGTCCCTGAAAGATTCCATTTTAGTGGAGGAAAAATGGGGAGCTCAGCATACCAGAGTGGGTAGATAAGCATCCTGCAGAGAGGATCGTGGGGGGAGGGGGTCAAGAGTTGTTGGCAGGCAGTACCCAGATGGGCTGGGCCTTGCAAACTACAAGAGAAGAAGAAGGTCTTCAATTAACACAAAGGCTAAGAAAGAAAGGAAATCCAAAAGGCATTTTGGAATGAGAATCAAATGAATCCAGAACCAACATGCACAGAGTTGGAAAGGGGCTATGAAAGGACAGTTGGTGCCAAGACAAAAAAAAAAAAAAAAAAAAAAAAAAAAAAAAAAAAAAAAAAAAAAAAAAAAAAAAAAAAAAAAAAAAAAAAAAGTCGAAATCATTTCAAAACCTAAAAGCCTGAAACTGAGGAGCTCTGAAGGAATGCTGAAGACCACTTAGGACCCTACACCTTCACACAGATATGCAGGAATGAGACGAGTCAGTGACCAGCCAGGATCACTTGCCTAACACCAGTAGCTTGAGTGAGAAATGAAAGCTAGAATTAGAATGCAAATTTCAGAGATACTGATGAAAACACTTAGCGAGACTTCCAACTAGCAGATACCTAGATGGAAATGCAGAATTATTCACCAAGCATCTAATGCACGTTTGCAGAAAGAAGAGAACAGAAGAGCAAGGCTGGCCAATGGCTTCCACTGGAGTGTGGCGGAAGGGAAACTGTGTCAAAGAATAGGCAGTTAAAACGTAATCTCATTTCATTTCTACAATAGCTCAACCTCCAAGGGAAGAGTGCAAATGAAAAGATTAGTGCTAAAACACTTGCTTTTTTTTTTTTTTTTAATATTTATTTATTTATTTATTTTTTATTATGGCCAGCTCAGCCTACCCTAGCGGCTGGTCTGGCGCAGCATATGGTGCTGGGGATCAAACCACGGTCCCTGCAGCCGCCTAAGCATTCCTAAGCAGGTGCTGTAGACCACTGAGCCATCCTGCCAGCCCCTAAAACACTTGCTCTTAAGAAAACAGTGAATGAGAAGCTGTTCTTATATCTACACCCTCAAAAGGCAAATGAAACCTCTCTCCTTATGATGAGAGAGTAGCCTTTATTGTAGGATTTAACATATTCTACTTTTCTAATGAAAAGAATTCAACTCCAATTAAAACCTCTAGAAAGCAAGTGGCAGACGAGAGGACAGGAAGCACCTAAAAAGGTGCATCATTTCTTTTTTTTTATTTTATTTTTTTATTTTTTCTTGTTTCAGAATCTTTGTTTATTCACTCATTTTTATGGCCGGCTCAGCCCGCCACGAGGGCAGAGCTGGCGCAGCATGTGGTGCCAGGGATCGAACCGAGGTCCCTGAAGCCGCCCAAGCTTTCCTAAGCAGGCACTTTAGACCGCTGAGCCATCCCACCGGGCCCCAAAAGGTGCATCATTTCTGCAGAATGACAACTGCATTATTGGCAGCAAATGCAGACAGTTACAGGAAGCTAAGATTTCCTCAGCATTATTTAATTTTGCACACAGCTAAGAAAAAAAAATCAAAGTCTAGTCCTGTTTTTCTCAATAAGCTGTCTTCTTCCAAAAATCATGCTATGTCGTGAAGTAGAAAAAATAAGAAAGATCAGTACGTACTACCTGAGGAAAATCTAAACAATAAGCTCTTGGAATCTCAGGGTAGGATGCTATGCCATTGTGTCTCAGTTACTTTTTTATTCGTTGCTGGCATAAATACCCAACACCCAAAATAAAAAGAGGAAAGGCTTATTCAGCTCACAGTTCCTGGAGGTTTCAGTTCATATTCAACTGGCCCAAGGCTGAGTAGAACAGGGCAGAGAGCATCCAGTTCATGCTGGTGGGACAGCAACAATTGTGACAGAGGCAACCGAACAACCAGGGGAGCACAGAGCAATAGCTTCAGCCTGTCTCTCTGTCTCTCTTTATATTACATTCAGGCTCCCCACCTCAGCCTATCTGCCTTAGGCTACACCCATAATCCCAGAAGTACTCAGACCCATAATCCCATCAGTACTAAAACACATAATCCAATGGATCATGAGTCCAATCTCAAATCCCTACCCCATGATTGCATGAGGCTGTGGGGAGCAACTAGACATAAACCATAACACACTGCAACAGTGGCATGATGGGCTTAACATAGGAATGAAGTCTCTTTTGAGGGGAAAGCGATAGCGGGGATTAAACTCCAACCTCTCTAAATTACATCCTGACCACCACTTTTATCGTTTATGTTTTATTTGGTGACAGATGTTAAGTCACTAAGTTGCCTCAGGTGGGCTCAAACTTGCAGTCTGCCTGGGTCTCCTAGAATGCTGAGATGACAGGCATGCCTCACTGCCAACCACGCTTCGTCGACACATTACAAAGCACCACATCACATTTTTTTGTAAAAAAAAAAAAAAAATATATATATATATATATATATATATATGTATATATATACATATATACATATATATATAATTTCATGACTGTTATTAACTTCCTGTCACTTTGTATAGAAGTTCTGTATCATTGTCTTTTCTCTCTAAACTAAAAAAGACTTTGTTGAATGAGAATGACAAACCCAACTGAGAAAAACTATAATGATGACAACTGGTATGCATGGAGTATTTATTAATTGTAGTAAGTCATTATCAGGTAGGTAGCTTGAACCACATGAGCTCAAAAATTAATGGGGCCAGTGAGATGGCTCAGCAGTCTAAAGTGCTTACTTAGGAAACCACAGGGACCGTGGTTCAATCCCAGGCACCATGTACTGCACCAGGCCCACCTCCAGGGTAGGTTGAGCAGGCCATATTTTTTTAAAAAAAGTTAATTAGCTGTCGCTAAACAACTAGCAACAGGATGAAACATAAGTTCCAGAGACACTGGTTTCTGAGTCTGTAAGATGTATTCCTTATCATTTTGAAATCCACATATAGGGGCCTGGCAGGATGGCTCAGTGGTCTAAAGCACCTGTTTGGGGAAGTTTGGGTGGCTTCAGGGACCTCGGTTCAATCCCCAGCACCACATGCTGTGCCAGCCCTGCCCTCGGGGCGGGCTGAGCCGGCCATAAAAATGAGTGAATAAACAAACAAAGGTTCTGAAACAAGAATAAAAATAATAAATAAAATTAAAAAAAAAAAAAAAAGAAATCCACATATATTATATGCTCTGTTTCTAGGTTACTGAAATGTTAGACTGAGTAACCTCCAAGGCATGACCCAACTCTTAAATTAAGAAGAATTAAGAAGATTGATTGGCTAAAACCATCTAATAATTGGGTTGATTCAAGATAGGAAGGTAAAGGAAGAAAAAAAATGTTTACTTATATCTCCTAGGAAAAAAAAAAAAAAAAAAAAAAAAAACATTACATTCTGATGAATAACATCACACATCCTTTCATAAAAAAACTTAACAAGTAGCTTATCACAGACCACTTCTTGGGAATGAAAGCCTTATGAGCCAAAGTAAACTACACACTTTGATAGCCCTTAGAAGAATGTAATAGGGACAATACTTGCTAACAGCATTCTAAAAAGAGAATTGTACTATGCAGGAAAAAAAAAAAAAATTAGGCTGACTGTTATGGTTTGTGTCAAGTTGACCCCAAAAGCCTCATGCAGTCATGGAGCTGAGGTTTGAGACTTGACTCATGATCCATTGGATTACATGTTTTAGTACTGATGGGATTATGGGTCTGAGCACTGCTGCGACTATGGATATGGCCTGAGATGGATAGGCTGAGGCAGAAAGCCTGAATGCAACATAGAGACAGACAGACTCGCTCTGTTGCTTTCTGCTGTCCTCATTGGTCAGTTGCCTCTGTTGCCATATTGTTGCTGTCCCACTGCCATGAGCTGGATGCTCTCTGCCCTGTTGCACTCAGCCTTGGAGCCAGCTGAGTATGGACTGAAACCTCCAGTAACTGTAAGCTAAACAAACCTTTCCTTCCTTCATTTTGGGTGTCAGGTATTTGTCCCAGCAACAAGAGAACAGTAACTAAGACACTGACATTGACAAAACCACCTTGCGTCATCCTGCAGGTGACAACTAGGATAAAAGATGGTGACCACACAATGGGAAATTGTAGGTTCTGTAGCAGTCCTGCTGTCAGTAGCCCCTCAGCCTAACTCCAGCCACGTGGTGTGAAAGAACAGTTCCCTCCTTCATAAAGTCAGCTGAGTTACGTTTTCTATTGCAGTCAAATGACAGTGAGCTACCCAAAAACTGAACACACAGGGATGCCACATGGGAGACCCAGATGTTCCCAACTAAGAAGAAGCCCTCAGAAAGTGGTATCCATGGGAAACCAAATGCACCCCATCCAATATTTTCATACAAATCAGTGTGCCGGTACCTGTAAACTAATCTGTTCCTCTTCACATTCTTTCTTGTATTTCCGGGGAAGCGTCTCCACCTCACGGATGGCCTCTATCGTGACGTGCTGAGGTAGCACCTCGAACAGTGACGTTAAATACATAATTATGGATTTCTTGTCAGGGAGCTGGACAGCAACATCTGAAAGTGGAGGGAAGTGAGAAGCAGCTTAAATGAGATGTCCAAACCATTGAGCTGCTCAATATTAGATATGAAGAACTCTCCTTGGTACCCATAAACCATACTTACTATATGATCCCCACCATCGTATGTCTCAGTACACGGCTGCTGCTTCATATCATGATATATTTGGCAAGAGCCAAAAGCAGTGTTTATCATTCATTCACTCATTCATTCATTCATTCATTCATTTGGTCCAGGGTCTCACTACACAGCTCGGACTTGTAGTGATCCCCCAGTCTCAGCCTCCCCAGTGCTGGGATGATAGATGTGGGCCACCACACCTAGTTTCAGTGGCTAGCAAGGTGCACCTGGGATTGCAGGCCTGGAACAGCATGTGGTGTCAGATACTGAACTGGGTCCTTGTGTTTGCCAGGCAGGGACAAAAACACTATTGATTGTCATTCCTTCTCCTATTTCTTTTGATTTTTTTTTTTTTTTTTTTTGTGCAGGATCTTACTACACAGGTCAGACTCTCAGTGATCCTCCTAATTTCTGCCTCCCTAGGGCTGGGATTACAGACATGTGCCACCACGCCCAGACTCCATCACTGGCTCAGTGCGCCCGGGGGTGGGGCTGGCACAGTATGTAGTGCCAGGCCTTGAACCCTGGCCTGAGCAGTTACCTAAGCAAGCACTTAGTCCGCTAAGCTATCTCACCAACCCTTCAATCTTGTATGTCTTGAAAAGCTTCCCCATAAGCTTCCTCAGAATGCTCAAAATGTAGCTACCACGTTACCCCAGAAAACAGGGATACAAGGTTTCATTCTATGAACCGAAGTCTTGCATTCAGTCCTACATTTTAAAGTCTTCACATCATGGGCCTGATCCCATAAAATGCATTTTTATCAAATACTGATTTTTTTTTACATAATAATAATGTGGCTAAAACTTTAACTCTTACTTACTGTAGTTTAGTTACTATTCAGAGAAGCAACTGAAAGGATTCCAAATTGTTAGTGCAGAGTACCACTAATCTCTCTGTAATAAGGCAACTGACACCTATACATCAAAACAAAGATTCCCTAATCCTCATAACTCATTAAAAAAAAAAAAAATACCGTGTTCTAAAAGTTCAAAATTGTAAAGGAAAATCAAGATTGAAACGACAGAAAAAACAATACCTTCAGGATCTAGCAGCTTCTCAATTCCCAAGTGGGTCTGAGCTTTGCTGAAGGCATGCTCGAGTCTCTCGAGGGGGCACATCTTGAGAACTCTATCCCAGCTGAAGAGATCGGGCCTGCAATCACCACAGACATAAAATCAAAATAAGGTGATACATCGTGCAAACAAAGCAGGCATTGTGAGAATCTCAGACACTTCATTTTGAGGTTATTTTTTAATTCTCAATTTTCTTAAAAAGTTAAATTTCTTATATCCCACAGTTTTGTCAAACACTATACAGCATTTAAAGATAAATTGCAATAATGAAAATAACAACATATTCTAAGGCTCTAGTATTACACATTATTACGATTTCTTGGTTAACCACTAAGACCTCAAAGTTACAGTTTTTCTCAAGTCACAGAAGAAAATAGGGGGTTGAGGGAATCCATCAATACAAAAGAAGACAAGAAAGAAAAATAATTTTTAAGAGGTAAAAACAAGCCTAAAGGCATCAATTATCACAATCAACATTAACAGACAAAATTCTCCAAGCAAGTGAAGGGAACAGAACATACAGCTCTAATTGGTCCATAGGACATTCCCACAACAAAGGCCTTGAGAAGGTTTCCCTACACTGTCCCCTTCCATGGGACCACTGTTTATCTTGGTTTTCTTTTAACCTCACAATGTAGACATTGTTGTTGCTTTTCTTTCTTTCTTTTTTTTTTTTTTTTTTTTTTTTTTTTTTTTTTTTTTTTTTTTTTTTTTTTTTTTTTTTTTTTTTTTTTTTTTTTGTATTTTAGGGCAAAGAGCTACAGGGTGTTCAGGGTCTCACCACTAGCTCAGACTCAAAGTGATCTGCCTGTTTTACAGCTTCTCAAGAGCTGGGATTACAGGGCATGCCACGATGCCTGATGCCCGTCTCAGTGTGCCCCAGGGGCAGGGCCCACACTGCAGGCCGGGGGATTGAACCCCGCCCCTGTGCCTGCTTGCATTTAACAACCCAGCCATTATTTTCTTTGCACTCTGTCAGTTCTTGTTGCATCTCAGAACAACCTCCCCACCCCCTTTCCCTAGTTTGGGGTTCCCCACTTTACTAAATTCACCCTTTCCACAATACTGGTGACAAACTGAACTGCAGAGAACTGAAACAAATTTCTCCACAGGTTAGTATTGGACTTAACTATTGAATTTGACAGTTCTAGTCCCACTCGGTTTACAACCAACACCAGGGATGAAATTAAGCTCTTGCAGAAAGGAGCTACAGTTCCTCCGAGCTTCCATCCCCCCTGGTTTCCCCTCACTCAGCTCACTGCAGCCACTGGGCTCCCAAGAGCCGGTCGGCTCCTCCTGTCTGGCTTCCTGTGTTTGTCTTCAGTATGTTTACCATCTCTACATAATTCACAACTTATACTTTCAATTTTTTAATTATTATGTATCTTCCTCTTTCAGAACAAGAGGACTGGAACTTTGGCCTGTTTTTTCTCTGCTGCCTACCCAGTGTCTAGCACGTATATTTGTCTAATCAATTAACAGGTGGAAGGTGTTCTGATGAAACTCAACAGTTTCTTTTTTTTCTTGTTTCAGAACTTTTGTTTGTTTATTTATTTATTTTTATGGCAGGCTCAGCCTGCCCTGAGGGCAGGGCTGGCGCAGCATGTGGTGCCGGAGATCAAACTGTGGTCCCTGCAGCAGCCTAAGCTTTCCTAAGCAGGCACTTTAGACCACTGAGCCATCCTGCTGGGCCCCCTCAACAGTTTCCTGATAAAATCTCTTATCCATCTGGAATTGAGGGCAACCTCCTAAAGGGAATAGCTTTCTTATGGAAAACCAGGAAAAGCACTGCCTTTGTTTTTAAGAACAAAACATTCTGCTCAACATCATCAATGCAAATCAACACTGTATTACAGGACAAAGCCAAAGGCTGAAACAAAAAGAAGAGGAGGTAGAGAAGGAAATTGGGAAGGGAGAAGGAGACAAAATGACCCACTCTGTAATACACGTCTGGAATTAAATTTTTCCAGAGGTAAAACAGTAAAGTTGACTGCACTTTTCTGTATCAGCCAAGAACACACAAAAGATGAAACTTGAGGAAATAAGTAATATAAAATAGCAATATTATACATAGCAAGTTCTGCTGTTGGCAAAATTTACATTTAAATCCTTGACCCACAGAGAACTTATTTCCTGGGTAGGATGGTAATGACCCTGTGGCTTATTCACACATAGAGCACCACCAGCTGCCACAGTCTGCACCACTGGCAGTATCAGCAGCCTTGGTTTTTTACATCATTTTTCTTAACTAAGTCATCCCGCACAGTGGCGCTCTTCTGGAGCTCTGCGTTCCATGAGGATGAGCCACTACGCTTCCTATACAACATAAGAAACCAACACGGGGGCCTGGCGGGATGGCTCGCTCAGTGGTCTAAAGCACCTGCTTGGGAAAGCTTGGGCAGCTTCAGGGACCGCGGTTCGATCCCCGGCACCACATGCTGCGCCAGCCCTGCCCTTGGGGTGGGCTGAGCCGGCCATAAAAATGAGTGAATAAATAAAGGTTCTGAAACAAGAAAAAAAAAAAAAGAAACCAACACGGTTCAGCCTACTGCCACATAGCCTCAGAGTCCTCATTTCTTTTTTGCAAACTACTTCAGCCGGTTCTTCTCTGGGAGTGTACTGGATATCATTGGGGCTTTGGTCTTTATACACAAACTAGAATCAAGCTTACAAGAAAACTATGTTGTGCCGCCTACAGAAATCTGGCGTGGTGGCACACTCCTGTAATCCCAGCACTAGGGAGGCTGAGACAAGAGAATCACTATGAGTCCAAGCTGCATAGTGAGACCCTATACCAAATAAACAAACAAATGATTTTTTTAAGAATTTTTTTTTCTTGTTTCAGAACTTTTGTTTGTTTATTTATTTTTATGGCCGGCTCAGCCTGCTCTGAGTGCAGGGGTGGCGCAGCATGTGGTGCCGGGGATCGAACCGCAGTCCCTGCAGCCACCCAAGCTTTCCTAAGCAGGCGCTTTAGACCACTGAACCTGAACCATCCTGCCAGGCCCAACAAATGATTTTTAAAAAGAAAAAAGATAAAAGAAAACCTGCATGGCTTCTTTTTTTTTTTTTTTTTTTTTTTTTGCTTTTTGAGACAGTGTCTCGCTATGCAGTTCAGGCTGGCCTTGAGCTCACTTTTGTAGCCCAGGCTGGTCTCGAACTCGAACCAATCCTCCTACCTCAGCCTCCCAAGTGCTGGGATTACAGGTGAGAGCCACCACGCCTGTCTGCACGGCTATTTTTAATTGGACTGCATTGAATAGCCTTTTACTACCTGAACAAGAGCTCACACAGTTCTCTATGTATTAATGGTCAGTGCTGAATGAGTGGGGTTGAACTATGTGAGTTGTTTTTGCATATTTTATCATTAAATATGCAGATGAAATCATGGGCCCTGCACTGCGGGATGTAAGTTGGAGAGCAACAAACACTGCTGAGTGGTTTTCTACCCTTGGCTCCTCCGCTCAGGGTTCCGGAGGAGCATGCGCAGAGAGGAGCACATGGGGCACACGCTGCAGGGAGGAAGCGCAGAAAGAGGCATAGAGCAGATTCACACCCCGAGACCCGCTTCTAAGCCCAGTAGGGCCTCACTTGTGCCGGTGCAGCACAGCATTGAAGGCGAGGCCGTCGGTCCAGCTGGTGGTGAAGTTGAGGACGTTGACCTGGCTGTAGGCCCGCGTGCTCTGGCGCGCCCAGCTCAGCAGGATCTTCTCGCTGTTGGTCTGCTGCAGGTCAGACATGACATCCTTCATGACGTCCTTCACCTGTGGGGACACCACACTAGCTGTAACCTCCAGGACTCCAGGGTGTCCTGGCATACAGAACCGCTGCGGACCCGGTTGTGCACATTTATGGTTCTTCAATTTTTTTCCTATAAATATTGGAAAGATACATTGTAAGTGTTTCCATCATAGAGGTACTGGGATTTGGAAGTGACTTTTATTGTACTTTTATCCAGGAATCTGCCCTCTCCATCTTAAACAATATTTGCGCTATGATGACAATGGACATTATTTTCTTTGTCACACTGACGTCATGTTGCATGCCATAGAGCACACTCACACTCTCAGCACTTTGAAAAGTAAAGGAAGAGTACAAACTCAACGTAGCAAGGACCCTGTTCAAAATAAAAACTAAAGAGAAAGAAAGAATTTTAAAGGAGGCCGAGGATGTAGCTCAGTGGCATGGTGCCCCTAGATTTGGGTCCCAACTCCACACATCTAAAAAAAAAAGCCTTATTATTTTCAGTGACAAATCCACGCATGTCAAGAAAGCCCCATTTTTCTCTTCTGTAAACATGAGAAAGGAAGAACTTTTTAGTAACTAAAACAGCCCAGTTCTTTTCTTATTAGCAATCATGATCACACTGTAGAATTGACATTTCATAGGATTATTCTAAAATCTTTTAAGGCAGGGCTCACGAATGATATGGATACCTCAGAAGGATCCAGAAGCCAGTGTAAATAAAGGCTCACACTGGCCAAATCCATAACCAATTCAACCTGAAAATGAAGGGTACCAGCAAGAGACTATGCAAAACTTCATGCTGCATCCACAGGTATATAAATGAATGAACAGATGACAGATAGACAGAGAGACAACTCTTCTTTACAAGTAGAAAGCCAACAAATAAATGTGAAAGGAGCAGCAAAAAAAAAAAAAAAAAAAAAAAATTCACTCTTAGGGGCCGGACAAATAGCTCAGCAGATTAAAGCATCTGCAGAGGCAAGGGTTAGAGCCCCAGCTTGCTGTGTTGGCCCTGCTCCCAGGGCATGCTGAGAGAGCAATTGAGACTGAGCTTGGTGATACACCCCTGTAATCCCAGTTCTTAGGAGGCGGTAAACAGGCAGATCGCTATAAATCCAATCTAGTAGTGAGACCCTGAACATCCCATCTCTGTTGACCCTTCCCTAAAAAATACAAAAGATAAATTAATTAATTAATTAATTAATACTTCACTCTTTGCCAACCATCTAAATCACAACTGATCCAGGTAAGAACTCTGAATGACTGTTAAAGGCATTGGTTAAAAGCCAGATTAACAGCTGAATATTCACACAGCCTTCGAGCACATCCCTCACAATCACTACTTACTAACAAAGTGTGGTCACGGCACAGTGGCAAAACCTGGTAAATACTGGCTTCCCTGGACACCACTAGGAAAAGCTACAGCAGACCCGGTATGCCCCTGCCTTGGCGCACTGAGAAAACTTCAACATCACTTCCGTGGCATCTCTGCTAGAAGAGGCTGGATCCAGCAGCAAGGGAGATGAGCCAAGCCCCATGGAGGACACTCGCAAAGTAACCGCCAAGGGCTCTTCAGAAAATCAATGCCATGAAATATGAAGGACTCAGAGATTGCTCTAGATTAAAAATTAAAGAGACAGATGCAGTGAACAGAATGCATGATATTGGATATTTTTTCTTTTTTTTTTTGGTGGACTTTTAGGGTGGTACAGGGAATCAAACTAGCACAGACCCTGTGCTTGCCAGGCAGGTCCTGTGCTGCTAAGCTATATCGCCAGTGCCCCCTTTTAAATAAAGAGTATTATTACCATAATTCAAACAATGTCCAAGAGATATGTAATTGCATAGCTGTTCTTTCAATGTCATTTTTAATAATTATAAACTATTTTAGTATGTAAAGTTATTTCACATAATAATATATAATTACATGGGCATGCACTATATATCAATACTATATTATATCATGGCATTATAAAGGAGTTCCTGCATTTTACAAGAACGCTGTTTTTGAAAAATACACATGGCAGTACCTAAGCAGAAAAAATCAGGCCTAGCACAAGAAATATCACTATGACCACTCAGGGAACCTGCCTGCAAGTGTGCTGTGAATTCTTTGAACTATTCTTGAAGCTTGTTGGTAAGGCTGAAGTGATGTTAATTTTTTAAATTCAATTATTTTAAAAACATATTTCATCCCCACTGTCCCCCCATGCCAAGAAAGCAACAAGCTGTCAGCTTCTTCCACCTCCAAAATCCCTGTTACTGCCTATGCCTCAGCATCTCATTACAGGGCCTTATTTGCAAACAGTGGTCACAGACAGAAATGGAACAAGATCATCTGTTGTCTCATGAGGACGAGGCCCTGGGACAGACACAGGGGCACAGAGAGCACCAGGTGAAGACTGGCGCTGGGCCGCACGAGCATTACCGGGGTGATCTGCAAGTCAGGGACACACAGAGCAGGTCCTCCCTGGGTCCTCCAAAGGACTCCGCCCTGCCTGACACCATGAGCTTCCATTACCAGCCCCTAGGATTGCCAGCCCACTTCTACAGGCCAGGCCTGGGAGACTATGGCACTTTGTTCGGCAGCCCTAGAAAAATATGGCCCACTAGTATACTTCCAGTTCCTGGGGAGAGGTGGCGGAGAGGCCCTCACCTGCCAGTGCAGGATGATGCTCCAGAGCAGGCCCAGGGTCAGTTTGTGGTTCCCATCGACAATGTCTGTTCCTCCTATGTTCACTAGTTCCACCTACCGAAAGGAAAACAGAACTCTTAGGACACTGCCTCTGCGAAGGGCTGTGCTTTCAACTTTGTACCTCTGCATAGCAATACAAGGGAGTGAACTCTCTCATTAGACAATAAAGTAAATGTAAACCTCAAAACTGTTATTTGCACTCTAGGCCAATAAAGCCATCAGAAAAAGCACAAGAAGGTTCCTTTGCATGTAGAAATGGTCTGATATTTCTCATAAGAATCTGGTGACACCAATGCACAGGGTAGGGGACAGGTAGCTGGTTTCCCTGTAGACAGTGCTACTGACCATACAGAATCCCAGAGTCACTTTGCAAGCTTACGTTGTTCTGATGTAAAACCTGCAGAACTCTGTTGACGTTATTTAAGGCATGTACCCTTGTGGAGCCGCGTTCCTTCGTCTGAAAAAGTAAACACAAAGCAAGTAAGATGCATTGTCCTTTCACATGAGTTGTAAATGCTAATACTAAAATGAACACAGAACGATAGCTAAGTACACGGTGTCCTCCAAGCCAGGAGTCTAGGCCTCATCCCTGGCCTAATCATCACAGGATACAAATTCTCCTGCAAACAACAGCTTCAGGTACTCGGTGACTGACTTGCTTACACACTGGCACCTCCTGGGCAGCTTCAGAGCTGGTAATAGTCCTGTTCTGCCTTCCAGCACAACAAAGATTGTGAGCTCATGGGTCCGGGATGTGCTGTCAGCAGAACTTTTCAAACATTCCCTAGTGATTCCAACATGCATATAAATTTAGGAACCTGTAGAACAAAGCTTCTTTTGTCCATACTGGTCTGGGTGCAGAAAGATTGTCCCCTGTGTCCTGCACAGATGTGGACAATGGAGCAAGCAGGTTTCCAGTTCCAGCTGGCACGGCCAGAGGATCTCTGGGTGGCAGGACTTCCACACCAGAGGCAGGGAACCTGCACGGCTTCCTTCTACCTCCCCAGCCAGGGACAGGTAAATTTACTTACTTATTTTTAAAAGAATACAAAATAGTGATAGAAAAATAAAAGCATTAGAAATGATGCAAAACTTCACTAGACAAAGTAATAGGAATTCAACAATGGTTGCTAATTCTTTTTTTCATTTTTAAAGAATACAAAATAGTGATAGAAAAAAACAGCATTAGAAACAATAAAAAAAACTTCACTAAACAAACCAATAGGAACTCAACAAAGGTTGTTGTACTGCATGATGTCATCTTCAAATTGGCTGTTCAGATTAGCAGGTATAAATGTACAAGATTGATTTAAAGAAAAAGCAAAATAAACAATAACCAAAATGTTGTAAGAAATTCAAAAGAAAAGAAAACAAAATAGTAGAGGCTCCAGTTTCTCCATCAGGAGTGCAGCCACCACCGGCTCCCAGAGGTGGACCCACAGGCAGGCAAGAAGAGCGAGGGTGCCCGTCTGCTCCCTCACAGTGATTCCACCTCTGGTGTACAAGTTTGCATGCATTAAACACATCCTCTTCATTACAAGTGTTATTCCAGTGTGGAAAACCATCCTCAAAGATGTAATACTGGATCCAATAAACACGAAGATAATACTGAAAACCTGAATAAAAATAAATGTCTTAGTTTCTAACAATTTGTTCTTTAAGCATTGGTGAAATAACAAATGGCTGTCTTTATACTCAACGCTATTCCAAAAATGATGCCCTCTCTACAAACCCATGCTTTTTTGTAAGCCCCAACCTGGGCAGTCTCTGAGAAACAGACACTTAGGCTAGTTTTATCTTCAATGAAATCAAAGCTCTTGAGAAAGCTTAAATGCCGCTCCATCCCAGATTTATTAAATCCCTCTTTTCAATGCTCCTCTTCCAGCCTTTTCATTCTAAGTAACCCACAACCATACTGGAGGACCACAGTGGCCAGAGGCAAACCCTCAGCCCCAAATGCAGTGCTGGCTTCTCACCAGTGACATCCCTGTGAGGCCTTCCAGAAGATCCAATAGCTTCCTGCCATCTTTGAGGTCAGTGAACATGTCACTGATGGGTGGCTTCCCACTCTGAAAGGAAAAAAAAGCAAAACATAGGTCACAGCCTGAGCAGAAATCCATACTCTGCATTAAACACAAAGATAATACTGAAAGCCTGAATAAAAGTAAATGTTATGCTTGGCATATTCACTTTTTCCATTAAAAAGTTCTGGGTAACCTACAAATGATTCAAATTTGCCTTGTATACAGAGAACCCATAATAAGAGAACTCTGAAATCTCCTAGTGAACCAATTCAGCTGAAAGATAGGAACTGCGCTGCTTCTTAGAGTGAGAACAAGTGAAGCTGTGGTGATGCAGCGCGTGTGCTTCAACTTTGTCACAGCTCAAAAGAAAGAAACGCTAAAAAGTAACACTAAACATGCAGACAGCAGCTCCCCAAGCACGGCATTCCTAGTCATCAGCACCCTTCAGTCTCAGGGTGGGACACCAGAGCATTTTCATGACAGGTGTAGGCAATGCCATTACCTACAGCTCTTAGGTGGCATCTCCAGCAACTGCTTCACAATGAAGGCACCTAGGGTGGAGTCTAAGTCCAGTCCAAGGCCAATGTTTTGACTGAAAAAGCTCACGGCATTCCAAAGCTCTTGTCCATGAGTGCTGAATGCTATCAACTCCCATTTGTAACCCAACCCTAGTATTACGGTTTATTTCTAATGGTCCCCCCAAAGCCTCATGCAGTCATGGGACGTGGCTTCTATAGATTGAGACTTGATTCGTGATCCCCGGCAGTGTGTTACAGTACTGATGTGATTATCAGTCCGAGTAAGGCTGAGACTGTGGGTGTGGTCTAGGGCAGAAATCCTAAGGCAGAGAGCCTGATAGGAATACAAACAGAGATAGAGAGACAGACTCGAGCTGTTGCTGTTGCTGTTGCTCTCTGCTGCCCTGTTTGGTTGGCTGCCTGTGTCACCATTTTGTTGCTTTTCTGCCACCATGGACTGCTGCTCTCTGCCATGTGCCACTCAGCCTTGGATCCAGCCGAGAATGAACTGAAACCTCCAGTAATTGTGAGCTAAACAAACCTTTCCTTCCTTCATTTTGAGTGTCAGGTATTTGTTCCAGCAATGAGTAAAGAGTTACTAAGACACCTAGTGTCTGATACCAGAAAATCACTCCCTTTGCTCTAATCTCTAAGTCCTGGTCTTCCTATCCTACGAAGGATAGCATATAGGATGGCATGAGACCTGCTCAGAAAATCAAGACGTTTTGGTCTTATGCCCAGTCCGATCACTAATTACTGGTTAAAACAGCTCAGCTACCTGAACTCCTCAAACCATAAGCTATTGTAAAGACAATGTAGTGTTCCGCAACAGTGTCCTGAAAACTGTAAAGCACAATGGAACAATAAATGCTATTACCTTACATCAAATTTTTGCTTTCTATTATGAAATCTTTGATCTAATGCCTAGGTACTGCAAATTATAAAGACTTTTCTTTTTTTTTTTTTTTTTGAATGGACAGCTTGGCCCATCCTAGGGGTGGGGCTGTCGTGGCACGTGGTGCTAGGGATGGAACTGCAGTCCCTGAGCTTTGCCTAAGCTTACCTAAGCAGGTGCTTTAGACCACTGAGCCATCTCACAGGACCTATAAGGACATTTTAGGATTGATACATAGATATATCACTTTTCTCACTTCTCAAAATACATATATGTCAGTCATACAGAGCAACAGTGTGCTTTTGAACTGATATAGAAGAAAATCATTCGGAAGTTTCCTAGAACTTAGTGCTCTCCTTTTCTTCCTTTTCTTTTTTCCCGGTTGTTTGAATTAGTGCGTGTTTGCATTAGACAATGAATGGGGGGCGCGCGCATGTCCACAGCACGTCTTAATTCTTTATCCCTTCTCTTCCTTGCCTCACCTGAATCTCCTTAACACTTCAACAAAATCTGTCTCCCTACTTATTATCTATCTTACATTTGGCTCTTTATATTTTTGGCTTCTCACCTAAGAGAAACCACGTGCTATTTAAGCTTGTGTATCTGATTCGTGTCACGTAACATCATGATCTCCAGGTGCATCCATTTTTCTGCAAATGACCCGAGCTTAACTTTTTATGGCAGAGTAGAATTCCCTTGTGTGTCACACCACATTGTCTCTATCCAGTCATCGATGAACAGACAAGCTGCTTCCAAGACTGAGCTAGTATGAGTTGTGCTGCTAACGTGGGCCCTGTGTAGCACCGTAATATGACATCCTTAGCTCTTCTGGAAAGATGACTAGAAAGAGAATGGCTAGGTGAAATAGGGTCCCTCCTTCAGTCTTTTGAGGAATCACCACACTGATTTCTATAGTGCTTGCACCATCGGCTGGGCCAGTTTACACTCCCACCAACGAGGCACAGGTGTTCCCTGTTTCCCTCACAGCCTCCCCAGCATTTGTTATCACTTCAGTCCTTGGACACAGCCCTTCTTTCCGGAATGCAAGGGAATCTTGGTGCTGTTTTCTTCTGCATCTCTGCCAGGGAAGGAGCAAGGTTGAATATCTTTTCATGTATTGATTGGCCATTTCTTGTATTTTGGAAAAACGTCTATGTATGTCAGCTGCTCTTCTGTGGATGGCATTGTCAAAGTGGGATGCCTATGTTTTTTGTTTTTTTTTTCTTTTTAGTTCTTAGAATACTCTGTAGACATTCATCCCCTACTTGAGGAACGGCTAGTGAGAAATGTTTCCCCGCTGTGCAGTTTGCTTCCTCACTCCACAGGGTGTTTCCTTCACTGTGAGGAAGCTTTTTATGTTGCTCTGCTTCCAGCTACTGATTCTTGGTATGGTTTCTTGGCACCTGAGCCCTGCTGAGAGCATCCTCACACCTATGTCTTGGAGGGCATTACCTATTTTACCATTCAGCAGATTACAGATGTCTGTTTTAACACTTAGATCTTTACCCATTTTGATTATAGTTTCTTTCACAAAGGGACCTGTGGGTCTAATTCAGTCTTCTGTGCATGGATAGTCAGTTTTCCCAGCAGCATTTATTAAAGAGTCTCTCCTCCCTGCAGCATGGATTTTGGGTTCCCCTATCAAAGATCAAAGGACTGAATGCTGCCTGTGTTGTTTCTGTATCCTTTACTTTACTCCATTGGTCTACATATCTGGCGCCATGCTCATACCATGCTGTTTTTATAACAGTAGCTTAGTAATATAGCTTCAAATTCAGCATCACTTTACTCTTGGTACCTAGGACTGCTTTTGCTATTTTGGATCTCTTCTGATTGCACATGGATTTTAGCATAATTTTCTCTAGTTCTGTGATGAATGCTATTGATATATTGACTAGGACTATGTTGAATCTGTATATTAGTTTTGGAACTAGGGCCATTTTGACTATGTTGGTTCTAAATATCCAACACAGGGGATGTTTTTCCATCTCCTAGTTCCCTCTTTGATCTCCTTTTTCAGCCTCCTGTAGCTTTTACTGCAGAGGTCTTTATTACTGGCACACACACAAGTATTTCTCCTCTCTTGATTCCTTACCTGTTTTTCAATAACTATACCAGTCAACCTTTGCTATTTATAAACACGTACCTGTTCCCTAGTTCATCAGCTCCCAAAGTAGGTAAGAATGGAAAACATAGCACCACACAACCAGGCCTATCTGCACCAAAGCTGATTTTCTATTCTAAACCACCAGCTGTGATGGGAGCTGCAGCGCTGGCCACACCCAGATGATCAATTGCCATCAAGTTCAGTGACAAGCAGTTTTGCACAACATGAAGGCCACATTCCCGCGGCTGTGGGAAGCTGAGCCAGGGATATTTCCCACACTCTGAAGGCTTCCTAAGTGCTACCAGTGAGAACAAAGGGCAGAGCTGGTCCTCAGCAATGACCTGCCTCCGGTGTTTCCCTCCCGCAGCCGACCAAAAGACAGCATGAAATAAAGTAGGTGCAGATATATTTCTGCATCACAAACAACCGTGACTATAGGACAGTGACCTTAGCTGTGGACAGCAAGCCCCTCGCTAGCCACAGAACTTGCCCAAGTCGCATTGCCTGGCTGCATCTCTTCATCTCTTAAAAACTCAGGTGACAGCAGGGAAATACAAATCAAAAGTGCACGAAGCTGCTGTCTCACTTGCTTAGAATGGCATCAGCAAGTGCGCAGAAAAATGGCTGAGGTCAGGACCCCGCTGAGTGGAGGGGTACTTGCCTGACTCGAGCAGGGCCCTGAGGCCGACCTTGAGACTGCAGCTACCATGAATACTGCTGGTGGGGGTGCCACCGCCTAGGCTGCACAAGTGCTGTCACCACCCCTGCAAAGTACCACTGGACACAAACCATGATTTGGGGTTTTGTACACTAAGAAGAGATCGGGGGGAGCGGGGAGTTTACAGAGCTGGGTAGGATAGTACACACCTATAATCACAACATTTGGAGACTGAGGCAGGAGGATCATTGTGAGTTCAATGCCAGCACTGGCTACGTAGCAGGCTCAAGGCAGTCTGAATTGTGCAGTGAGACCCTGTCTCAAGAAAAGTTTTTTTGTTTTTCTTTTTTTTTTTTTTTCTTTTATGCATTTGGCACAGGGCTTCACTATGCAGCTCAGATTCACAGGGATCCTGCTGTTTTCAGCCTCCCCAGAGGTGGGATTACAGGCATGTGCCACCACACCTAGTCTCAAAAGCTTTTATAAAAGAACAGAAAGCGCATCACATGGGCTCTGTGGGCCAAGTGGCCTCTGCTGTACCACGAGACCAAAATGAATGAGCCAACAGGAGGAACAGCTATGTCCCAACAAAACTTTATTTCATGGACACAACCATTTGAATTTCAAACAATTTCCATATGTCATAAAACAACCATGCCTTTTGAACTTTTATAATCATCTAAAGTTGTAAAACTGGGCCTGGGGAGATAGCTCCATGGCACAAGTGCCTGTCTGGCAAGTGCAAGATCATGAGTTTGAACCCCGGCCTCGCTAAATAAATAAATAAATAAAGCTGTAAAACTAATCACTTTGAACTCACAAACCATATAAAATATCAACAGAACAGTGAAATGTTCTTAGATAATGACAGCAAAAATTACTACACATCAACTATGTCCTAAAAGACATAAATACTTGAGCATTCTTCACGTGCGTTGTGTCATTACAGCAATATCTTAGGGTAAATAGTATCAATATGCCCATTCTACAGATGAGGAATCTGAGGGATAAAGAGGATTGAACAAGAGAAACACAGCAAGAATCTGATCTAATCTGGCTCTAAACCCATGTGCTCAACATCCATGGTGCTGTCAATTAAATTATGAGAGAATACAATGGTGACATGTAAACAAGGCAATATTTAATCACTGGGATAGGGCTGGGAAATATTTAGCAACTTCCCAAATGGGGCAACAAGACAGCTACCACGGTAAGTGGAATTCTAAAGGCCACTGTTTTGCTCACCACACCATCCTAAAGCAAGGCTGATGTTTTGGCCTTTCTGGGTCTAAACATGGAATCAACTCTGGGAAAAAGTTTGGAAATGTCAGAAGTCATCTTTCCCTAAAAATAAGAACTGATTCATCCAAACAGGCGAGCTCTTATTTAGATCTTTAAATCTTTGCAAAGACTTCTTTGCAGATACTTCTCAGACAGAGAGAATACAGTTTAATAATTCAATTGGGCAACCGCTTCGTGAATACTGCTTTTGTGCTTGGCCCCACAGAAACACCAAGTCCGGGTCACCCTGCCCATTCACAAGACTTTCCATAGTTTTCCAATAAACACCAAATTGTACAAATGAGTACTCCTGAACTTGGAAGAAAGATGAGGCTTAGATCCCACTTAACTTTTTGGTTTGTTTTGTTAATTTTGTGTATTTGGTGCAGGCTCTCACTGCACCAAATGTGTATTTGGTGCAGCTCAGACTCACAACAACCCTCCTTGTTTCAGCTTCCCCAGAGCTGGAATTACAGGCATGTACCACCACACCCAGTCTCAGTGGCCGGCTCAGTACACCAGGAGCAGGGCCAGCACTACATGCGGTACCGGGGATCAAACCCAGGACTTTGTGCTTGCCAGATAGGCACTTAGACCACGGAGCTATCTCTCTGGCCCTGCTTAACTTTTTAAAAAGGTTTTTTTAAGGCAATGTGATATGAGTCCAGATGGCAGCTGCTATCATCCAGGCCTAACCAATGCTAGCAGTCCCCAGCTGTTCTCCCTTTCTTCCAGTACTTATTTGCATTCTCTTGATCTCCATCTTTACCCCCACAATTTTGACCAGAGGAAGCAGCCTTAAAACTGCATGCTAGCTGGGCGTGGTGGCGCAAGCCTGTAAATCCAGCACTTGGGAGGCTGAGGTAAGAGGATCAGTGTGAATTCAAGACCAAGCTGAGCTACAAAGGTGAGCTCAAGGCCAGCCTGACCTGCTTAATGAGACCCTATCTCAAAAACACAAAAAAAAAAAAAAAGCACTTTTTTTTTGGAACAAAAGAAGCAAACTGTCATTGTAACACATGGAGAAGTGACCCCCATGACCTCTGCAGACCCCAGGACTCAGGACAGTCAAGTTCTGGAAGCCAAGGTTTAGCTCCAGCCAAGCAAGGCCATGGGGAATCTAGCTCCCAGTTGGCAGAACTTCTAGGCTTTCAGAAGAAGCTGGAAATCTGAATTCACAGGTGTAGTCAGCCCACACTGCACTGGTAATTGCATAAAGCATCGTGCTGAACAGCAAATCTTCTGTGCAGGCATATCAGGATACAGAGTGACTGCAAAGCAATCACTGCATCAAACAGGACCAAATGTGGGGGACTAAAGGGCTGTCAACAGTGGGTCCCCTCACAACTCCATTAGTAAACTCTATGGTGAGCCCCCCGACAACACACCAGAACATCATTCACTGCAAAACTCTAGACTCCATTCTCTGCAGAAGCAGGCTCAAACTTGAGAGCCGTCTCCATTTCTTCCCTGCCGCTGCTCTCCCCCCAGCCCAGTCCCCAAGCCCTGTTCCCCATCCTCCAAAGTACAGCCAAATCAGCCCCTGCTCACCATCCCCACTGCTCCCATCCCACTCCAAGCTGCCAATCTCTTGCCACAATGCCAGCACCAGCCTACCTGATCTTTGTTTCTACATAAGAACCAGAGTCACCCTAACTGCAGCTTCAGCCCCAGCCCCCCTCGATTTTGCATTACTCTCACTCTTTCTCAATACGCTCACTCTTTCAGTTACTTTTATCCTAACCCAAGATTTTCAGGAGCAGCAGTTGTAGAAATAGAATAACAAATCATCTGTAAAACAAGATTAACTATCAAAGTAATAGTAAGTAGATTTGGGTAAAATATTACCCAAGATTCTTTGTAGTACCCACAAACAAGGCAGAGACAGCACTGAGACCTCAGTGTTTCAGTGGGGAGGGTGGCAGTGCCTCCTCTGTCGTGCACGGCGCCAACCCTGGGGAGGACTGAAACATGGACATGCAGGACCTGCCTTCAGGACTCCAGGAAGCTAAACAGATGTAAACAAAGACAGTGCCAGGTCAACATGGTGAGCAGTGACAGGGCCGTGGGAGCCACCTGGGTCCTGCTGCCAAAATTACAAAGCAAGGGGCCTAGCCTGAGTTGTCTCAGTGCCAGAAATCAAGTCACAGTGGTTTGTGTAGAAGTGTGAGAAGGTAACAGTTTCAAAGTGCTTTCAGGACACGTCTGATTTGAGTTCTTCCACACTGACTGTTCTGTTATGAATCTGCGACCTACATTTTAAGCAGGATTTGGCCAATCCACTCAACTTGGCACCTAGCCCTGCTCTCCTCTCTCATATATACCCACACACATGGCACACACACACACACACACACATAGAAGTATTTCATATAATATTCTTGTATTGCTTTTTATCAATTCAAAAACAAAGCTCCAAAATCTGGCAGTACACTGTAAATTCTACATTCTCTTCCACTCTATTTGCTTTTTGTAAGAAACTTAGTTTAAACATACAAAAAATTCACTTCACTTCCTAATATTTTCAAGCCAAAGCCAAACTCACCAATCTTTTTTTTTTTTTTTTTCTCTTCTTTTCTTTTTTTTTTTTTTACCGAGCATCGAACTCAGGACCTTGTGCTTGCCAGGCAGGCCCTTACGCCACTGAGTTATATACCTGGCCCCAACCAATCTCAAATTCCAATGCCAACACAAACATAGCACGCTGCCTGGTTCCAGTCACTCCTCATCTTCTTCAACTTCCACAGCACACAGGGAAACCACTTACATGCGATGTCATCTTCCTTAACCACACTGGATTTACACGTAAATACATTTCTGGAGTATTTTACAACAAAACGTACCATTTTTCTCTCAGTGAGGAGGTCAAAGTGGTTGAAAACATTTTCTTTGTGTTTCTGTCATCTAATTTTTTACACTGCCTATGTATAAACTAAAAGAAACAGATTTTTTTTTTTTTTAAGAGAATGGCACCTGCAGTGAAGATAAAGCCAAATAATAAAATCAAGGTCATCGAGATCACAGACTACCAGCGCAAGAGCCTGTGGGAGCTGCGGCATCTACTCCTTTGGTCCAAGATGCTTTAGACTGAGAAGAAAGTAAGCAGGCTGAGCAGGCTGAAGCCCACAGGTCCTCAGCCTCACCCACAGGAGCAAGCTGCGGCTGAACTGCCGTCAAGCAGGGAACAGGGGAACGCGACCTCCTTAAGAATCCAACGGAAGCCGGGCGTGGTGGCGCACGCCTGTAATCCCAGCACTTGGGAGGCTGAGGCGGGAGGATCAGTGTGAGTTCGAGACCAGCCTGGGCTACCAAAGTGAGCTCAAGGCCAGCCTGAACTGCATAGCGAGACCCTGTCTCAAAAAGACAGAAAAAAAGAAAAGAATCCAACGGAGTCAGCGCAGGTCCTTGGGACCCCTCTTGGTAGACAGGAAAGGGGGGAGTGTGGGAGGGCCCAGGCACTCAGACCAGCGCCACAGTGACCACAGCATGGAGGGCAGGGGGCGCAGGTCCACAGGCCACAGAGAGCCCAGCTCCACACACATAGTCAAGGTTCACTGGCAGACTCGGCCAGTATCACAGCTCACATGTACAACTGCCAAGCAGTACAGTTCCTCACGAGATAGGCTCCTTGGGTCAGGCTGAGATATTTCAATATCAGAAGTGATCATGAAAGGTAAATAAAGTAAAATTGTCTTTATTTGCTGAAGGAGAGGCAGCTGGCCTGGCCCTTCCTCCCCTGAAGCCACCTTCTAACAAGCAAAATAGGCCTGACACCTCGGGAAGCAGGAAGAACAGTGTGAAGGAAAGCCAACAGGGACCACAAGGTGGGCAGGAGGTACCCTAGGCTGTCCCTCCGTCTTCCCAGGAGGCAAGCACGCACTGTTCTCTTTCCTACTTCATGACAGAGGATGAAATTCTGCCCGGAGTGCTCCCAGAAACCCTACCTGGCACACACACACCAAAAGTAGGTTGTCCTCCCTCTAGTGGCACCTTGGTACCAGGCAGTGTTTTGTCGTCAGGATTTTGTATTTCCCCAGCAGATAAGGGCGATATCTAGGCGTGGGCTTCCTCTCAGGCTGGCTACCCTTACAGCTGCTGCATTGCTACCCAGAGCCCACGCGGCAAAAGGTTTCCTGGGTTAGGTAAGCTGAGGAGGTACCGCATGTCCTTGCTCTGTTTAACACAGTGTCACGCCTCCCACCCCAATCGCCACCTCAGCAGCAACCTACAGCTGCACAGCTGCCCACCCTTCTACCATCGGACCTGCCCCTGGTCCTGGCTATCATGGCATTACAAGGGACCGAGGTAGGTGGCTCTGCTCCCAGTCCTCCTTCTAGGTGAAAGGTGAAGACTCATTTCCTTTCAGCAGATCAATTCCCAAACTTATCATCAATTATAGACACTGCACAGACACAACCAAATTTGCTTCACAATCACAAATACATCAGATGGCATAAAAAATAAAATAAAAATAAATAAAGAAACCTGAGTGGGTATTCAATATGTGCAAAGCACAACACATGTAGTAACATGTCAACTGTTTTAACTTAGCCAGATGAAAATTATAAATTACAAAGTATAATTTTAAGATGGAGAATTTTATTTTCAAAAGATCAAATGGAATTAAAACAAAACAAACCTAATCTTAAATAAGGACTGTCAGGACACCTGGAAGCCGATGTCCAAAAAAGCAGAGTAAACGTTATCGTCTGCCTTTTAGAGGCAGCAGTTAATAGACATAATGTAAACTTTCAGGTTGGAAACTACTGTAGGTGCCGCTCACCATTTTTTTTTTTTTTTTTTTTTTTTTTTTTTATGTACTTAGTACAGAGCCTCCAGGGGCTCACGACACAGATCGGACTCAGTGCTCCTCCTGTTTTTCAGCCTCCCAAGTGCTGGGATTGCAAGTGTTTGCCACCACACCCAGTCTCAATTACCATCTCAGTGCTGGGGGCGGGGTGGGGGGCGGGGGGATGGGGGCGGGGCTGACACAGCACACCAGGGATCAGACCCCAGTCCCTGCGCCTGCCTAAGCAGGGGCTTTAATCCCCTGAGCTATCTGGCGGGCCCTTGTCATTTATCGCCACACAGGAGCTCACATCTCTGTAATACGAAAAGGAAGACTGAACACGTACAAAGAAAACACACCTTCGGATCTACTTTTATTTCATACACTCACCAACCTCCCTCCTTTTGCTTCCCTCTCCTTTTCTTACGGCTACCAACTTCCAACACGGAAAAAAAAAAAAAAAAAAAAAGGATACTATCAGCGATGCTCCACAGTCTCCAAAAGGCGCACACCAGAATCGCTCTTCATATTGAAATTCATAAAAAATTCAACTTTCCTTTGTGTCACCTCAACTTAAATTGCAAGGCTGGAAACGTAATACACCACAACTTGGCTCGTCTTCCTCTTCCAAAAAGGAAAAAGCGGAAATGAGCGCACACTCAAGCTCAGCATGTTGAATTTTGCACATTCTCTCCCTAACCTTGATTTGTTCCACACTTTTGCTGAGAATCGCCTCGCCGAGCTGATAAAGGAGCCTCTGCCATTTGTAGATTCTCAGCCCTGCCAGATGAGCAGCTCTGAAAGTCAGCCAAAGAAAACTCGAGCTCAGAGCAGAACAAATTTCCCAACAGCAAAGCAACGGGCCCTCGGCTGCCTCCCTCGGGAGACCACCGCTTACAAACCAGAAGCTCTGGAAATTAGATGGATTAAACAGCAGAGCTTTACCCACTGTGCGCTACTCTGAAGGGGCTCCGGGAGCCAGTGCTGTTTTCCATTTCCGATCCAGCACTCTCCGAGGATAGCAGGAGCTAAGGGTCCCTCACGGGGCTCTATTTAGCATTCCTAGGCAATTATAACCTTATGCATTTCACATCAACGAAACCTATTTCTTAGCAGTATAAAGCAGGTAATGATGATCAACTGTGCTTTATGGTGAAAAGAATGAAAACAAAATGAGCTTTAAAACTGGCTAACGCTTCGCCCGGGGTCATGAAGTAAATGAGATGCACATTCGGAAATGAAGGTTTGACTTTTAACTATTAACTCCTAGGATACTGTCTTCGAAATTTTTCAAAGTCCCAGAACCATAATTTATTCTCTGTAGTACTTCCCACGACACCCAAACTCCAAGGCATTCCGTAACTCTGTGTCATAGTCAGATCTGCAGCAAAAAGAATCTATATTTCTCTAGTGAGGGTTATCTTACAGAGCCTATATTTACACAGAACTAAGAATCAAAAGAGGAATTCACACGCATATTATTATATCATTAAAAATTGTTTCCCATTTTTTTTTTAAATCAAGGAATAAACTGAGCTGGTTTTAGGCCTTAAATCCCACTCTTCTTCACTATGAATTGAGTAGATAATTTCTAATGAAGAATTGCACTGTATTAAAAAGAAAATGATATCTACTAAATCCAAACAGCTACTTTAAAATTATTCCAGAAAGGGACTGGGGAGATAGCTCCATAGCACAAATGCCTGCCTGGCAAGCTCAAGGTTGTGAGTTCGAACCCCAGTCCAGAAAAAAAAAAAAAAAAAATCCAGAAAAACTCCCAAGATAAACAGGGAAAATTTGAAAATCTGGTTTGTTTGTTTGTTTTTAATTTAAACAAGTGCAGCAAAAGTACTGAAATATTATATTCATCTTAATATAATATAATATAATATAATACAATATAATATAATACAATATAATATAATGTAACATAATTCATCTTCATATAATAACAACTCCAGCCACCTTATCTCCCCCTACCCTGCCTCCAGTACCAGGGATTGAACTCAGGACCTTGCACTTGCCCGGCAAGCACTCTATCCACCAAGCTATCTCTCCAGCCCCTTGGCCACCTTATCTTTGACAAAGGAGCCAAATATCTTTACTGGAAGAAAAACAGCCTCTTTAATAAATGCTGCTAGAAAAACTGGCTTCCTGCATGTGATAATTAAACCTAGACCCAGGTCTTTCACCATGCACTAAACTTAAATTGAGATGGATCAAAGATCTAAATATTTAAACAAAACACATCAGCTGGCAGGTACAGCTTCAAGTACATCTTGAAGATGTTTGTGTAGGCAAAAGCTTTATGAACAAACCCATTCACACAGGAAATATCACTAAGAACCAACAACTGGGATCTCATCTTATTAAAAAGCTTTTGCACAGCAACAGAAACCACCAACAGCGTGAAGAAACAACTCACAGTGTGAAGAAAACAATCTGCCAGCCGTTTCTCAGAAGAAGGACGACCATCTAGAACATATGAAGAGCTCAGAAAAAAATCAGACTCCCCCAAATTTAAAGACCCAGTCCAAAAATGGGCATCTAGATGAATGTACACTTCTCAGATAAAGAAGCAAAAGCAGAAAATAACTGTATGAAGAAGGATTTTAATACCACTGGTCATTTGAGAGATGCCACTTAAAACAACACTGAGAGTCTACCTCATTCCAGAAATAATGGCTGGTATCAAGAAATGAACCAAAAACAAATGCTAGCAGGATTTCAGGGGGGCGGGGAGGACAAACAACCCTTCTCCACTGTTGGGAGGGTAGACTGGTACAACTACTGTGGAAATCAGTGTGGAGACTCCTTAAAAACCTAAAACTAGAGGTTCCATTCATTTGACCCAGCTGTTCGTCTTTGTGGTATCTTCCCAAAAGAATGAAAAGCATCATGCCATGGAGTTATTTGAGCACTCATTTTTATAGTGGTACCATTTATAACTAAACCCTGGAAACAGCCCAAGTGCCCATCAACCAATCAATGGGTACAGAAGAGAATGGTTTGGTCTTGTTCTTTAAATACAGTGCAGTTGTACTCAGCCATAAAGAAGGAGAAACTGGAAACATTTCCAGGAAAATGGGTTCACCCTGAGACCAAACTCCTAAGTGAAAAAATCAGACACACAGGTTCAAGTACTACATGGTTTCTCTGGGGTGAGACACTGAAAGTGTAAAGACCAAAATATGAATTGATAGTGTGAAGTAGGAAAGAATCTTTGAGAAGGGGAACTAGGAAGGGTGGAAGAGGAAAGAAAGGGGAAGAGGAAAAAAAGAGAAAAGAAGGAAAAAATGGAAACCAAGCTTGCATGGGTTAGGGGAGGAGGAGTCAAAGGGTGAGTAGGAAAATAGAAAAAATAGAATCAAGATGTATCGTGTGCAGGTGTAAACTTCCTATGATGGATGTGATTATCATTGGTCTTAGTTACTTTTCTCGTGTTGCTGAGACAAATACCCAACACCCAACATGAAGGAAGGAAAGGTTTATTTAGTTCACAGTTACTGGAGGTTTAAGTCCACATTCAGCCGGCTCCAAGGCTGAGTGGAACATGGCAGAGAGCAGCAGTTCATGGCAGTGGAATAGCAATAATGGCGACAGAGGCAACAGAACAGGCAAGAGAGCAGAGAGCAACAGCACAAGTCTGTCTCTCTGTCTCTCGCTTTTTTTTTTTGTCTTTTGGAGACAGGGTCTTGCTATGCAGTTGAGGCTGGCCTTGAGCTCACTTTTGTAGCCCAGGCTGGTCTCGAACTCGCACCAATCCTCCTGACTCAGACTCCCGAGTGCTGGGATTAGAGGCGTGAGCCACCACGCCCGGCTTCTGTCTCTCTTTAAATTACATCAGGCTCTCTGCCTTAGCTTGTCTGCCTCAGGCCACACCTATAATTCCCAGCAGTATTCAGACCCATAATCCCATCAGTAATAATAAAACACATAATCCCAGTGACTCATGAGTCAAGTCTCCATCTATTGAAGTCTCCACCCCATGATTGCATGAGGCTGTGGGGGTGGACAACGAGACATAAACCATAACAATCATGTATGACTAAAATGTACCAATAACTAAAACTTAAAATATACAAAACAACTTCAAAGACAGCAGAAGACAGCATCTATTCCTGTTGGATTTCACAGCCCAGGAAAGTGGCAGACTGGGGGGTAATTCTTATGGTGGCTGGGATGGAATGCTAACTTCGTTGGCTTTGGGATTCAACCGAGGGATTGTAGGAACGTACATCCAGCTCTGGATGGCCATGGAGGCCCCACCCTGGGGTCTCTGTCTTCTTGTTCCTCTCTGGCATTCTTTACATGGCTTCCCAGTGCCATGAACAAAACATCTCTGCTCCTTCACACCCTGATGCCATGAATTCCATGCCTGGGAGTCAGCTTTCATGGACTGTGAGCTAAACTCAACTTTTCTTACTTTAAACTGTGGATATGAGGCTTTGTGTTCTAACAGCAGGTAACCTGACTAAACCTAGTATGTTTTCAAGACTAGCATAGCACAGACTAAAGCACCTGCTTGGGCAGACGCAGGGAATGGAGTTCAATCCCCAGTGTGTGGTGCCAGCCCCACCCCCGAGGTGCACAGAGGCAGAGACTGAGACTGGGCATGGTGGCACACACCTGTAATCCCAGCGCTTTGGCTGAAAACAGGACGGTCACTTCAAGTCCAATCTGTGTAGTGAGATCCTGTAGACTCTGTACTAAATACATAACAATGAAAACTAAGGGCTGGAGAGATGGCTCAGTGGTTAAGTTCCTGCCTGGCAAGCACAAGTCTCTGAGTTTGATCCCTGGTACTGAGAGAAAAAAAAAGAAAGTCTAGTACAATAGAGCAATAGATACGGATTTTTTTTAATGAAATAAATCTAATTCCCTTCCACAGGACTTTTGTTCTTGAGTCACTCTCTTGATTACCTGATGACACCATGCAAAATCACAGTTCTTCCCCAGCTCATGTCCCAGTGTGTTAGCCGGGCGTGGTGGCGCACGCCTGCAATCCCAGCACTCGGGAGGCTGAGGCAGGAGGATGGTGTGAGTTCGAGACCAGCCTGGGCTACAAAAGTGAGCTCAAGGCCAGCCTCAACTGCATAGTGAGACCCTGTCTCAAAAAGACAAAAAAAAAAAAAAAAAGAAATGTCCCAGTGTGGAAAGGTGTGGTGTCCTCTCACCAATCCCACTGCAGCAGCACAGTGTGTAGACTACAGGCTGTAGGAGGGAGGAAGAAGAGTGTAGAGAGAGTTCCATCTCATTAGATCCAAACCCTCAACATTTCTTAGAGAAATTCCCTCTAAGCCTTGATTTCTTACCAGAAGTAATCTCAAAAAATAATTTTCAAAGTCGTCCTCCTGTTGATAGTTTTTCTTCAAAAGAAACAAGGCTTTAGCTTCAATGTCAGATGATAGAATGAGCATATTTACTAAACGTGGTAGGAACTGGTAGGCACTTTATACTCTCTTGGCCAAACTCCTAAGCATCCTGGGATGAATAATTTACATGACATTTATATATATAATTGTCTCAGTTACTCTTCTCTCATTGCTGGGACGATTACCTGACACTCAAGAAGAGAGAAGGAAAGGCTTATTTAGCTCACAGTTACTGCAGGTTTCAGTCCATACTCAGCTGGCTCCAAGGCTGAGTGGCACAGGGCAGAGGGCAGCAGTTGATGGTGGCAGAACAACATCAATGACAACAGAGAGTCTGCCTCTCTGTCTCACTTATGTTGCATTCAGCCTATCACTCCCAGATTGGGAGTAGCACACCTATAATCCCAGCAGTACTAAAACCTATAATCCCAGTGGATCACCCATAATCCCAGTGGATCATGAGTTATTCTCAAACTCTAGAAGTACCCACCCCATAACTGCATGAGGCTTTGGGGGCACAACAAGATACAAACCATAATAATTATATAACACATTATATAATATATATAATAAATGTGTGAAGTTAAATTGCATGTTCATTTAATAAACTATTGTGGTTCTACTGGGCTACGGGTGATTTGGGTCTGTGAGGATATTAAGAATCCACCATAAACACTATGAAATTTGTTCACAGTGTTGTCTCAGTTGTCCTTACTGTTATCCTACATACCTCCTTCTGTATTTAATGAACTATGTGCTTCTCTTCATTTAGAAAGATAGATACAAGTTTATCTTTCTTTATACCTGAGTAATACTTCGCTGTATAAAAATATGACATCTTTTTTGCCCATTCCTCACTTGGTAGCATTTGGGATGTTTCCAAAATTTATTCATTACAGATGGTGCTGCTATAAACATGAGTACACATAAATCACTCTGCTATGATGTTTTTAATTGTGGGAAAACACCCAGAAGGGGGATAGCTGGGATGTTAAAAAAAAAAAAAAAAAAAAAAAAAAAAGATGCGCCAACCAAATAGGTCTGTGGATTAAGGCACCTCCAAGCAGGCACAGGAGCTGGGAGTTTGATCCCCAGGCCTGCTGTGCCAGCTCTGTCACTGGGACATGCAGAGATAGCAACTGAGTCTGGGTATGGTGGCACATGCCTGTCATCCCAGGTCTTGGGAGGCTGTAAATAGACTGATCACTATGTGTCTGATATAGTAGTGAAACCCTGAACCCTGTAGACCCTTCCCTAAAATACAAAATTAATTAATAGAAAACCTAGAGATAGGTACAAAAGTAATTTGCCCAGTTTCTGATGTTTCTATCACATGTGTACTAAGAAAACAACACTTTCAAATTCATCAACAAAACACATTGTAAAGCACTGCTTCCTTAATGAATACATTAAACAGCTACAACTGCATCTGCTTCTTTTGCTACGTAGAAAATGACTGTGTTACCCATGGTAACAACCAGGATGGACGATCCTACCCAGAGGAGCATCAGCAGACCACTTAGTTCTGAGTGGTGAAGTCCAAACCCACAACTCTGTGCCTCTAGAATAAGGCAATTTCAAAGATACCCCAAAGCCCCCGCCTCTGTTCTGAAATAATCCTATATATAAAACCACCAATCACACAAACACCTCTCTATATTTATTCTGTACATGACAAGCTCATCTACAGTGGGAGTTTTCAACTTCCTTATATTGTCAGAAACAAGACAAAAAGTCCTTCAACAAGATCCAAGAAACGCTGCTAATCAAATACAAACACTGGGATGTGCACCAAGGTTTTTTAAGAGAGGTCTCACTATTCTTCTCAGGCTACTCTGTGCTAATGCAATCCTCCTGTCTCAGCCTCCTATGTGGCTGGCAGTATAGGTAGGCACTACTTCACCCAGCTTAAAGAGTATTGGGCAAATTTTTTTTAAATTGTGCTGCTACTTAAGACACCAATAAGGGCCGGTGGGATGGCTCAGTGATCTAAAGCGCCTGTTTAGGCAAGCTTAGGCAGCCACAGGAACTGCAGTTTAATCCTTGGCACCGCATGCTGTGCCAGCCCCATCCCAGGGCAGGATGAGCCAGCCATTATATATATATGATACCAATAAAACATTCTCATTTTTGCTCAAAGAAATCTCCATACATATTGTGCGGATCTTCACAGCTTTCTTAAATAGCAAGTTAAATACATAAATATTAAAGTAGCTTTCCTATTATTTAAAGATCACCACAGTGTTTACTGAAGACACTGCTATTTTTCCTCTTCCTGCCACAGTCTTACAATCAGCAAACCTGAAGATTCCTCTCATCCTTGACCAAGTAGACAAGATATTGACTTCTATACCAATGGAAAATCATATTTGAAACAATTCTGAAAATACCACTGCCAATTCCTCCCTTCAGCCCTGAAGAAAATATTGATCGAAGTATTGATTATGTTCTGTGGCTAAATATGCTGAGAAAGAACAGATCTTCAGGGGCAAAAGGAAGGAACGGCTCAGGAGGAGAGCCCCAAGGGACGCGAACATTAGCAACATCCACAGAATGCGAAGTTGCAAACACCCACTGGACAGAAGGGAGAGCTGGATGACACTTTGTTTTTAGCTATGTAAAGAAATCGTCTATTTTAGTTAAGTGAACCCCAAATTTTCCCAATGATACATTCATTTTCTAAATGTACCCAGGATTCGTGGAATCAGAAGTAACCAACTATTGGCTTAGGTGTGTGGAGAGAACCAGGCAGAAATGAGATGCATCATGTCAACTGTTCACCTCTGACTCTCCATTTCCTCAGGTTTTCAAAGGAAACTGATGAAGAGTAAATACATTTTTTGAATTCTGACGCTGTCTATGAGGTCTGACTTCTGGGAGATCCTGGCTGCATTTCCAAGCAAACTCCACCAACCAGAACGAAGCAGGCAAACCACAAGAAAGTTCTGGAATGTCTTGGTTACCTTGGAAAATCGAGCATTTATCCATTTGGTAAAGGTTTTCTTCTGTACATCATTGTGCTCATCTGTGGGAAGGAAACAGAGAGACAGATGTGAGCATTTGTATCATTTGTAGGTACACCCAGGTTGGGGACTTCACTTATTTATTTATTTAAGTTTTATGTATTTGGTACAGGCTCTCACTGTGCAGTTCAGATTTGTAGTGATCACCCTGTCTCAGCCTCTCCAGAGCTGGGATTGCAGGCGTGTGCCACCACACCTAGTTTCAGTGGCTAGCTCAGTGTGGTGCCAACACTGGGCACCTTGCACTTGCCAGGCAGGTACTTAGACAGCTGAGCTATTTCCTCAGCTACTGGGGACTTCAATATAGCATGCAAAGCACTGCAGTGCCAGGCCAAAGAAGAATTTGCTAATCCATCATAGCCACAGCCCATAGAAGCCTAGAGCAGAGAAGACCCCGCCACCTGGTCCAAGGGACTTGACTGCCTCTAAGGCCAGCTGAAACCCAGCTGGTCTGAGTTTGCACCTTTGGAATAGAATCACAGCCTTGCTTACCGTTACACTTTCCACTTCCCGTTGCACTAGGTAAAATGTTAAGTATGATCGACATTTTACTCTGTTCAAAATTTTTTTAAAAATCAAAGTTATCTTGTAAAAACCACATACTTCATAAGTTCCTCCATTTTTCATAGGGCTTTTATACCCTCCAGAACAAAAATGTATATATAGTTGATGGTCCTACAACCCATTTTCCTATAGAAAGACTGATACAAGGTTGTAATGAAAGCCTCCATAGAAACATTTGCCTGGTAAAGAAATCAGAAGAGTACAAAATCTTATCAACAAGCTGGGTACAGTGGTGCCTGGCTATGCTCAGAGGGCTGAAGCAGGAAGATCATGAGGTAAAGTCCAGCCTGAACTATACTTTGAGGTAAATGTCTCAAAAACAAAAAACAATGAAAACATTAGCAATTGTGGTTTTGATTTACAATAATCACCCAAGTCATAGGAAATGAAACTTGACCTCGGAAAAACTAAAGAACAATAAGCTTGAAAATAAGCAAAGTCAAAAGAAGAAATAAATAAATTTTGGGCAGTATCAGGAAGCAACCTCAGGACCTTGCGCTTTCTGCATTCTCACCCCTATAATTTTTTTTAGAAGAGTGACTTAAATACAAAATGCATTTGGAAGAGTTAAAAAAATTAATGTTTATTGAAAGTGTTAATGTTTAATTGTTTGATCAGTCTAACATACTTATGTCTGTTGATCTATACTGATTTGATGATGCAACCATTGTTAAATTTTTCTTGTTTTGAATTCTGTACTACATGAACTCTTACTTGTTACTGTTTTTTCTATCCTTGTTTCTGTCATTTTTACTCTTTAAAATAAAAGAAAAGAAATAAAATAAGCAAAAGTGATGTTTTAGGTACAAGGAGGTCGTGTGGTATAACAAAAAGGTCAAAAGGCCTTCAACCAAACAGAGCAAAACCTGTCTCATTTATTATGTGACCGTGACTAGCTAAATCACCAAATGTCTGCTAGGCTCACAGTTCTCATCTGTGAAAGGAAAGTATCACCTAGTGCACAAGGATATTGTGAAAATTATCAAGATAAGTGAAAACCATTTTAGAAATTTATTTTTATCTTTCATTTATTTGTTACAAGGCTCAGACATGCAGTGTTCCTCCTGCCTCAGCCTCCCCAGCATTAGGATTACACACCAGCACCACCATACCCAGTCTCAGGACCAGCATAGTGCACTGGGTTTCCAAGGCCTGTATGGCCTGTGGCCTGAGCCTTCAAATCCAGGTCCTTGGCACTTGCCAGGCAGGTACTTAGACCACTGAGCTATCTCCCTAGCCCATGGAAACCATGTTGAAAGAGCAGGTCTTCAGCTTACTGTTACTATTATTATTATTATTATTATAGCACTGTTGGAGAAAATGAAATTTTTCAACTCTCCCCAGTTAACAGTCCTGTCTTTCTCTGTCCAGATAAGCAAGCAGCATCCCCTGCATCCTGGTACCTCGCTCCCAGCCTGCTGGAGCATGCCATGGGGGCACAGAGTTCTAAGCATCCTGTCTCGGCTCTGCCTCCGTAATTCAGCATACTCGCCTTTCCCCACCACAATCACCATACGAATTGTCATAACCCAGGCTCAGGACTCGGACTTGGGGGCACTGAACACCTCCAGCCGACTAGGGCAGCACAGCTCGGTCCCCTCCACTTCTCTGAGAGATACTCCACTTCTCTGAGTGATACTCGGTCTCTTTATCTATGGGAAACGTAACATCACTGTAACAATGTGAGTGTGAACATAGCACACAAACATCAGTGCACTGGGCCCGTCGATCTTTCCAACCAGCTGGGCCTCTTCAGCCACTCCCCAGTTTTTTGGTGGTGTTTTCATTTGTTTGTCTGGTTTTTGCGGGACCAGGATTCAAACTCACAACCTTGCACTTGCCAGGCAGGCACTTGTGCCACGGATCTATCTCCCCAGCCCCCTCATTTGTTTGTTTTGTTGCTATTGGTTTCATTTTTTGGAGACAGGTTCTTGCTATGTAATGCAGACCAGCCTTGAACTTGCTAACGTAGCGCAAGCTGACCTCAAATGCATGGTGATCCTCCTGCCTCAGCATCCCAAGCGCTGGGATTGCCGATGTGAACCACCACACCTAGCTCCACCATTTCCCACTAAAATCAGCAAGAGTCAACGTAGCGTTGCCCACAAAGCTGCAGCTAATCATCAGCCAGGAGCTGTGAATGCTGTCTCAGCAATCTGTGGAAAAGGAAGCAAAGCTGTGGGTCCAGCCACGCATGTGCACCCAGGGCTCTCCTGCCACCCAGACTCCCAGGCTGCTCCCACCCCATCGGAGCCCAATAACAGAAGGGTCCTCAGGCTCTGCTTCTGAACACCCGTTCCCAGGGGCTGCCTGTCACCCATAAACATCAACATGACCACCCATCTCTGACTGGACCATGGAGTCACTAGTGCTAGAGCTTGGGAGGTGAACTACCCCCAACCACCCATGTGTTGAAATCTCAGTACACAAGGTGGTGCTATTGTAGGGAGCAGGTGTTGTGCAGGAGCCCTTCGGTCACTGGGGATCAGCCCACCAAGGGCATCTTTGGGAGCCTACTTCCTCACTTAGCACCCTTTGCTATGCCTCTGCTATGCTAGCACTTGCTACTCCTTGCACCCCTTTGCTATGCCTCTGACACCCCAGCTAGGGACCAGACACCATGGGTCCACTCAGTCATGGACGGGAACTCTCGAAGCTGCGAACTAAAATAAACTTATTTTTCTTATACGTAAATTATCTCAGGCACTTTAGTACCATGGTCTGGCACATCAAGTATGTGAGACCCGCTCTTTCTTCCTTCTTTTTTTTTTTAATTTTTTAATTTTTTTTTTTCTTGTTTCAGAACTTTTGTTTGTTTGTTTATTTATTTTTATGGCCGGCTCAGCCTGCCCTGAGGGCAGGGCTGGCGCAGCATGTGGTGTCGGGGATTGAACGGCAGTCCCTGCAGCTGCCTAAGCTTTCCGAAGCAGGCTCTTTAGACCGCTGAGCCATCCTGCCAGGCCCTCTTCCTTCTGAAAGGAGTCAGCAATGAGGCGGCCAGCTGCAGAGTGATTGCAGCAGCAGCCCCCTGAGGGTGCGCTCTCACAGATCCATAAAGGTAACTGCAGACCAGCCCTGCAGCACCCAGGGAACAGCTGACGAAGGAAATGAAGCAGCTCAGCAAGAAACTTCGGTGCTGCAAAATGGTGACCTGCTGCCCAGAAAGGACAACACCGGCCCCTACTAATTTGTGGGCTGAGGAGATAGCTCAGTGGTCTAAGCGCCTGCCTAGCAAGTACAAGGATCCGGGTTCAATCCCTGGTACCTCATACTGAAGAGGTACCAAGGAGACAGCACCGGCCCCTACTGCAGCCTTTGTCCCTTGCCCAGTCAGTGTGATACATGAGCCACTGACTAGCCAGGATGACTTGCTCAGGCACAGAGTTCGGGGTCTTCACACTGTGACCCCAAAGGGGGACTGTGATGGAAACACAAGGTTATTTCCACACATAGACCTACAGAGGGCACGAGGCTAAAATGAGTGATGGACTGATTAACTGATTGATTGATTGATTGACTGATTGACTGATTTAGTTCAGGGTCTCGCTACACAGGTCAGACTTACAGTAATCCCCTGTCTCAGCCTCCCCAGCACTGGGATTACAGGTATGCACTATCATGCCCAGTTTCAGAGCCAGCAAGGAGTGCCAGGGTTCTAGGGCTGGCACCACACACAGTATTGGAGATGGAACCTGGGTCGTTGTCCTTGCCAGGCAGGCACATGAGACTGCCCGGCTATCTCCCAAGCCCATCTCTAAAATGAATGTAAGGCCGGGCGTGGTGGCGCACGCCTGTAATCGCAGCACTCGGGAGGCTGAGGCAGGAGGATCAGTGCAAGTTCGAGACCAGCCTGGGCTACAAAAGTGAGCTCAAGGCCAGCCTGAACTGCACAGTGAAACCCTGTCTCAAAAAGACAAAAAAAAAAAAAAAAAAAAATGAATGTAAGTATTACACTTCTGTTTTTCAAGGCATTTGAAAACTTCACGTGCTTTTCCCAGTATCTTAAAAAGAATTTATTTTTGCAAACTTTGTCATCTCTACACTTCTTTAATCCTATAGATGGAAGAGCAGAAATAAACATTAAATTGTCTTAATTTTATCATCTTCATACTACATCAGAATTTTCTGCTCACAGAAATAGGCAAAATTCTAAAGAATATTACTATACTGAATTTCTCTTAACTTCAAGGCATTTAACTTTTCTATTTCAAAAACCTGAAAACAGCTATTGTTCTTTGTAAGTAAAATTTTTTCTATGTAAAGTAGGTAGAGAACTGAGTCCCTACACTTCATTAAATGGTGAATAAAATATTTTCACTTTACACACACACAATAAAATAAAGTTTAAAAGCAGATTTGTGGGCTGAGGAGATAGCTCAGTGGTCTAAGCGCCTGCCTAGCAAGTACAGGGACCCGGGTTCAGTCCCTGGTACCTCATACTGAAACAGGGCATAGGGTGCACGTCTGTAATCCCAGCCCTGGGAAGGTGAGACAGGAAAATCACTTTCAGTCGGAGCTGCATAGTGAGACCCTATACCAAATAAAAAAATAATTTAAAAAGCAATTTGCTCCTACACAAAACTGTTTACAAAAATTAATAATGTAATGTTTCTAAAGTAGTCTATAATGTTTGAGTCAAATCAAAGTCTGAATGAGTCTTAAGTAAATGATGAAATTAAGCTCATCTAACATTCAAAGGGTTCAACAGTAGTGGAAATTTATCAAAATTGTTTAAAAAACTGACTGTGTTCATTTTCCTGATACAGCTAATGAGAAAAAAGAAAGGCTCCTCCTCCAAGAACCCCTCCTTGCGCGTTTCTCTTTCCCATTCCCCTCTGATTATCAGAGGACAGAAATTCAATAGGAAGACAAGCAGGTGCCTGCGGCTTTTCAGTTACAGTGTAACAGATCAGTCACAGATACTAACCTAGAACTGACCTCCACGCCAGGACCATTACGGTGAACAGCCTTGACCTAAGCCTCTCACTCCAGGGGATCAGCAGAAATAGACACACACTCAGGTTGCAGACCCACGCAAGGCCTGTCCTGCTAGCCTAGTCCATCCTTTGCCTCCTCGAGAAAGTGTACACAGAACCAGCAGTCTCAAACTATGGCCACTCAAGCCACAGTGCATTCTCAAGCCAACTTGCTATTTTAGTTCCTCCCAGGTAAAAAATATATAAGCACTGAGTGTCTCACCTGTGACTTATTCCTAGGGCGAGCACCAAATCAGTGAGTCTAACAGACACTGCGAATCTACCTCCACTAAACACATTCTGTCTGGTTTGCAAACCAAGACTTGTGTTTTCTTTAGATTTGGAGTTTAAAAAAAAAAAAAAACGAGTTCGTTTCCCAAAACTTTTCCTGGCTTAGTACATCTTATCCAATAGTGACCTTTCTATATTAGGAGACAAACACTGGACAGGATTAGGAGAAGAAAAAACTGTGTCAGACCCCTTCAGGCTGCTTTTCCAAATTCTTCCTCTAAATCAGTTGCTCTTCTTAAAATGCTTCTGACATGCTCACAGAGATCAGGCCCCCGCTGCAGCCCAGGCAGGAACATTAGCGCTGTGGTGGGCGCGAGAAGGAAAGAGAAACACCAGCAAAGCTGCTGGCAGGGCTGCAGGGAAACCTGCTCGCAAGCATCTTTAGCTCACCAGCTCTAAATGCACATCGAAAATTCTTAGCAGAACTTAGCCATAAATCCCAATTTAAATCCTCTTCCAAAAATGTTAGAAAGGAAACTAGGACCACAAACACCATCGCTAAAATTACTGATTTGAGAAAAAAAAAAAAAAAAAGCATTATCCTTTGGAACAGTTTTGGGAGCCATCTGAGAGTGTCCAACTGGCTGGTCCAGACCCTAATTATGAGTTCCATAAAACGCAGCTATTCAAAAAAGAAGTGCCTGGACTTCAAGCCAAGGCAGAAAAGTCTTAGTGGATGATTTAAAACCTGGAGCGACATTACTAAAGCCTCTTTCACAGACGCTAAACTTAATACAGCCTCGAAAGGGAAGATTATTTGAGAAGTAATCAAAGCATTTCAGAGCAGACACTGGCTTCTTCTGGGCACCACATGCAAATCCCCCATACATAGCCACGCCTACGCCTTCACCACCCTGTCCTTCCCTCTCGCCTGCATGCACCCAGCCCGCAGGGTCTGGGCAACACCAGCGCATTTATCCAAATAATATCCATTATGATGTCATATGAAAATGATCGCTATTAAATCATGATCCATAAAGTATAAGTAGGTAGACAAACAGCCAGCAGAAACCAGACTAGAAACCGGACTGCTTCCAAACAGAGTACTTTGACTCCAGAGTTGGCTTCAAGATCTGACATTTTCAGAGAAAGAAAAGGAAAATCCTAAAATTAAAAGTGTAGCTTTCAAAATTATCAGAAGGCCTGAGAGTATGAGAGTATAAGAAGTTTACATAATGAACATTGCAGATACTTCTGTAAGTTTGCCATGTTTACACACTGACATCATTTACACTACAAGCTGCATTTAAAGCAGATTTATAAAAAGCAAAAGCCAAGGGAATGATCTCTTTGAGAGATAGCTGGAGACAGAAAAGGAAAGCAACTCTGCCATTCCGGGAGAAACCTGGGCCCCCAGACGGAAGCTAAGTAACCTGCCCCAATCACAGACCAACATGTGGGGAGGCCAGGCTGGCTGAAGGCTAAAATCAATACACTTCCAAGTAGCAGGGGTTAAAAAAAGTTTCAGGAACCAAAGGAGCCTCTGAAATATATCTTTAAAGGACAGATAAAGTCTGCTTCATATGAAGATGGGATGAAAGGTGTTCTAGGCAGAAGGCAGCTAATCAATACTTTTGCCCTTTGAAAAGAGCCCCAACACCTGGCCAAAAAAGAGCATATTAATGTAGCCATGTCACATGAAAATGCAGAGAATTGTGGTATATAATGATGACAGAATAAGAAGACTAAGCTAATCCAAGCTTCAGAAAATTTTCAATACTGAAGATTGCTCACGCCCATAAACAAAAACAGTTCAGAGTCAGAAATGCATGTTTGAGGGCCAGTGAGATAGCTCAGCAGACTGAGTGCCTGCTTTGGCAAGCGCAGGGGCTGGGACTTGATCCCTGGCACCACATGCTGTGCTGGTCCCACACCCAGGCATGCTGAGCGGGCCACCTCCTCCAGACATGGTGGTGTGCACCTGTAATCCCAGCCCTGGAGAGGCTCGAAACAGGAAGATCACTACAAGTTCAAGCTGAATAGTGAGATCCTGCACAAAATAAAAATTAAAAGAACTTTTTTTTTTTTTTTTTTGGTCTTTTTGAGACAGGGTCTCACTATGCAGTTCAGGCTGGCCTTGAGCTCACTTTTGTAGCCCAGGCTGGTCTCAAACTCACACCAATTCTCCTGCCTCAGCCTCCCGAGTGCTGCGACTACAGGCGTGCGCCACCACGCCCGGCAAGAACTTTAAAAAAAAAAAGGGGGGTGGTAGCCCGGCGGGATGGCTCAGTGGTCTAAAGCCCCTGCTTGGGGAAGCTTGGGCGGCTTCGGGGACCGCGGTTCGATCCCCGGCACCACATGCTGTGCCAGTCTTGCCCTCCGGGGGGGAGCCAAATGAGTGAATAAACAAACAGGTTCTGAAACAAGAATAAAAATAATAAATAAAATTTAAAAAAAATTTTTTAAAGAATTTTTAAAAAAAAAGAAATGCATGCTTTCCTGTAAAAATATTGTGAGAAAATAAAGATGCTTACAAAACAAAACAATAACAACAACAAAAATACCTCCCTGAACAAACACACACCTTGCTAGTATGACCCATGAGGCACTGTGCTGACGTGACCCATCATGCACTCTGCTGGCATGACCCATCATGCACTCTGCTCAGAGCCCCTTGGCAGGTCCCGACCTTGGGCTTACAGAAGTCCACAGCTGCCCCTGGCCTCTGCTGAGCACCCACAAGGTCTGCAGCACTCAAGGATTATGTTTTCTCTGGTTGGAAACAAATGTACCCCATCGAACCGCTCATCTTTCTAGCATAGAATCAGAGAACAGGACCAGAAGAAGGGCGGTCTATGAGAGAGCACCTGCGCAAACCTCACCCTGACGCCAGAGAACTTTGCCCACAGCATTGGGATCATTTGTGCCCAAATCAAATCAGCGTCCGTGTCTTATGCAACACTCATCCGCCTCTGTACTTTGGTGAGCCCAGGGCTGCTGTGCACCAAGATCACACTCACTGTCGGGAGCTGGTATACAATGAGTACTCAGCTGCACTCTTTTTGCTTTCCCTCCCCTTCTTCCCCCTACTTTTCTAACTCTTAGTACTGTTTTAAAAAAAAAAAAAATGTCATAGAGATATAATGACACACCACACAATTCACCACTTGCTATTAACAATTCCATGGATTTAGGTACATTAAGAATTTTTAAACCTGGTAAAATATATACAGTGGTCCTAGTTCATACTTGCAGGAAATGCTACAAAACTCACAGAGGGTAGCTGAGGTACCTAAGGACAGCACATTGCTTTCCTACACGTGCACACCAATAATGTTTCGTGCATAAGCTGGACACAGTAACAAATTAACAATAATCACTAACACTGAAGGAGAACAACTATCACACGGTATTAGACTAAAAGCAGCAGGAGTCATGTGTCTGTCCACGCCCTCCTCACGAGGGGAGTGCTGCACCGTGTTCTAGGGTACAACCACATTGCTAGCACCCCCCTCTTATGCTTTGCACTCATCATGAGGTAAAGTAAAGGCTCCCTGCACACAGGTGTGGTGGCACCACAGAGGGGACCTGGGTGGCCACCTCGCAGGGCCCAGGGTAGGGTGGTATGCACAGTGTTGGAAGGCCAGACTAAGAGAGGGCTCCTGTGCCATGCAGCCTGGAGCAGGCCAGCCTGAGACACCAGGCTAGGGGGACAGCGTGCAGTTTAGAACATACAAACTACTTACTTCTCAGATTTTCCATTCAGTGTTTTCAGATCACAGTTCACCTCAGTTAACTAAGCCTGCTGGAAGAAAACGATCAATAACATACGGACCACTGCTTACGTGTGATTTGTAACTCTCTTAGAGTACGCAATTCAGGAGAGTTAAATGACTATTCTGTCACACAATCATCACCACTTTCTATTTCTAAAAGTTTTTTAATCCACAACACAGGAACTCTATAACAACGCAGGAGCTGATGCCTCCCAGTTCCTAGGAACTTCAAAACTGCTTTCTGGGACCAGTGACATAACTTCACCGACTAAAGCACCTGCTTAGACAAGAGCAGAGGCCGGGTTTGATCCCCAGCACCACATGCCACACCAGCCCTACCCCCAGGGTGCACTGAGCCACCCACAGAGTGTGGGCATGGTGGTACACATCTGCAATGCAAGCTCTGGGGAGGCTGAAAACAGGAGGATCCCTATGAGTCTGAGCTGCATAGTGAGACCCTGTAACAACCATACACAAAAAATTAAAAAAAAAACTGCTTTCTGGCTGTGCATATTTGCCCATGTTAAATAATTCATGTAAGTAGGAGCACAACATGTTTGTACATGTGTTCAAACTTCCACCCTTTTGGTAACAAATATTATGCTAGACATATGTACCACCATTTGTATACTACATACACTACTCACATGCTAAAGATGAGGGGCTAAAGGCCATGCCCAGTAGTACATGCCTGTCACCCCAAATACTCAAGAGGCCCGTGTAGGAGGATAATGAATTCGAAGCCAACTGGGACAATATCATAAGAACTCACTTCTGTTTGTTGCCTATGGTGAAGAATGTTACAGCGAACGCTGTCTACACGTGCCTGTGCTGAGCTCCTGTCTTGCATTCCTGAGGGACAACATGTACCCAGGAATACAACTGATGGGCTATTACATGGTAATCGGGGGCTATTACATGGTAATCGGATGTTTAGATTTCTGAGAAATTGCCAAATCATTTCCCATGGTGGCTGTATAGTTTCACACCCCTACACTAACATACACAGGTTCCCATTCCTCCGACATCCACTCATCTTACATTTTCCTTTTTTGTATTATAGCATGCCAGTAGGTACAAGGTGATGCATCTCTGTGAGCGACTTTGCATTTCCCCAGTTACTGACGATGCTGAGTGCAAAGCTGCCTTCCAGAACTGCAAAAGCTACCAGGCAAACCTCTCAAGCTTCGAGTTACCCTAAGGCCTCTCCAACCCAGTCCAAGCTTCACAACATGCAATCCTGAGGGAGCTGGAGTTCGGAAAAGGCTTATTCTTTTTGGTGTTGGTTCACACAACATTAAAAAATGACTACCTGACTCCAAAAGAATTATTTTCAGAGCTAGAGGTAGCCATAAATTGTTCCGGTCTTTTAAGGTCAGAGTTTCTTCACATTTCGCTTCTCTCGCTTCTTGCCTCCGTAAGAGCCTTATTGTTTTTAAACAATGCACAAGCACATGGGAGGTTTGTTTTTACTTTCTTGTTCCAGAGTGGACAAACTAAACCTGAATGTCTGTAAGATTTATAGGCATTTGGCATTGTTTGAAACCTTCTGTCTGGAAGTACATCTTGTAAAAACAAATCTTAGATATCAACCATATTATGTGCTGTGAGTGGAAAGAACAAGAACTCATTTTATAAGGGTAGAAATTGTGAGTGTTACATAAAAGCACTTCAGATTTTTGTCAGGAGACTGAATATTGGTATTAAAATCATTTGAGGGCTGGTCAGATAGCTCAGTGGACTAAAGTGCCTGCTCCAGCAAAGCTCATCAGCCAGGGTTCACTCCCTGACATGCCAAGCTGGCCCTGCCTCCAGGGCACGCTGAGATGCTGATTATGGTGGCGAATACCTATAATCCCAGCTGGAGAGGCTAAAATCCCAAGAATCAGTACAAGTCAGATCTACACAGAGACTCTGTACACCCTATTAACCCTGTATGAAATATATTTTAAAAGAATCATTCGAGATGTCACAGCACAAAAGCAGTTATTCTGGGGAGCTCAGCAGGTCTAGTAATGATAAATCACTGTAATGAAAACCTATGGAGAACAGCACTGTTAGTTACTGATGAAAGGATTAAGTAATTCATGGAAGAAAATTCCTAAAAAATTAGGAATCTTCACTTCTATTAAATAAACACTCATTATCTTCTGTAAACTGTACACAGAACTCTCAAGAAAGAGACATTTCATAAACATAGAACTATAAGTGTATGAAAATACAGAAATGAAAATGGGAAATTTTTTGAACATTTAAAAAAAGATCCCAGCGACCTCACCTTCAGTGTTTTTGTGACACTCATCAAAATTGCCTTAGAAGACATCCACTCAAATCACACTTTTCTCATTTTATAGCTTTCTTTCCACATGCAATATCCAAGGAAGAACTTCCAGAAAAAAATCCAAGAAAGAGATGAATACTCTCAGCACCTACGTAAGGACGCTACTATTGCCTATCAAGTTGATGCAGAAAACCCTCAACTGTGCACTACGCGGCACCTACCCTGATGGCCCAGGTCACTGTGAACAAATGACACACATGCGCACACTGAGCAGTGGTGAGCACTGGCCCATAACCAGCAAATGAGCTCTTCTATATGCCAATGGTAGGTCTGGGGAGATAGTTCCGTGGCACAAGTGCCTGCCTTGCAAGTGTAAGGTTGTGAGTTTGAAACCCGTTCCTGCAAATAAATAAATAAATAAATAGGGGGCTAGGGAGATAGCTCCGAGGCACAAGTGCCTGCTGGGCAAGTGCAAGGTCATGAGTTCGAACCCTGGTCCCACAATAAATAAATAAATAAATAAATAAATAAATAAATAAATAAATAAATAAATGCCAATGGTAGTAGAGCTGGCCAGGTAGCTCAGTGGATTAAAATACCTGCTTAGGCAGATGCAGGGACCAGGTTCAATCCCCAGGGCATGGGGAGGCAGGGATTGAGACTAGGCATGGTGGAGCATGCCTGTAATCCCAGCTCTTGGGAGGCTGAAAACAGCAGGATCACTATAAGTCGGATCTACATAAGTAGACCCAGTACTGAGGACATTTTAAAAAGTCAATGGTGACGATGCTTTTGCAGACAGCGGCAGTACAGGAGCCTTTGCACTCCTCTACACCCCCAGCCATAAATCAGGACCATGCTAAAGCAGTGTTGCCCAGACTACTCCAGTTTGAAGCCTCCTTGCTCAGTCTCCCAGAGAACAGGGCATGCAGGCCTGCACCCCAACACCGGGCTTCCAGCAATAATGATCCCAAGGTCACAACTCCCAGGAATCACAAGGTCTGCCAGCGGCTTCCCTCCCCAGAACTGTTCCAGGGTAGTAAGGAGGTAGCAGTCAAGGAACTCCTGGCTCAGGAGTATCTCTGGCTCATAAAGATTATGCAATCCCTAAAATATAGATAACTGTTAAAGGTCAGAAGGAAGATTTCTGGGCTGGGGAGATGGCTCAGTGGTCTAAGTGCCTGCCTGACAAGCGCAAGGCCCTGGGCTCAATCCCCTGTACCCCATGCCAAGCCATCCCAGGCAAGCTGTGCAGGCCACCAAAACCAGGAGAAATTCTGACACTGAGGAGGCTGAGACAGGAGGATCACTGCAAGACTGTAAGTCTGAGCTGTGTAGTAAGACCCTGTAGCAAAAGAATAAAAAGTAAGCCAGGTGTGGTGGCATATACCTATAATCCCAATACTCGGAGGCTGAGGCAGGAGGATCATTGCAAGTTCAAGACTGACCTGAGCTACAAAGAGAGCTCAAGTTCAGCATGAACTGCATAAGACCCTGTCTCAAAAAAAAAAAAAAAAAAAAAAAAAAAAAAAAAAAAAAAAAAAAAAAAAAAAAAAAAAAAATTACAAAAATAAATTTTAAAAATTAAAAATTAAATTTAGGGGCTAAGGAGATAGCTCCATGGTACAAGTGCCTGCCTAGCAAGCACAAGGTCATGAGTTCAAACCCTGGTCCTGCAAAAATTTAAAAAACAAAATAAAATAAAAATAAGATTTTTTTAAATGAAAAAAGAATGAAGATTCCTTCGCCCAGAGCTCCCCAGCCTGCCTGATTATCATCATCTCTGTAGTTCCCTGGGCTGAGCCGCTTCCCCTCTCCCCCTCCCCCCCAGCTGCAGTACCCACCTGCTTCGGCCTGGCCCACCCTCACCTCCCTCCACCTGGCCTTTCAGCACTGTCACCTCCGATCCCTTCCCAGCCCCCATCCTCAGACACAAGGCCTGGCCTTGTGCTCCCAGCCCAAAGCAAACACCATTTGCATATTCTCTTCTGGGACATTCCTCCACCTCTCCCTTCTCTTACCACGTTTCGTACGTTCAGATCTCCAAATAGAAAGTACAACCTTATGTTTGTGCTCATGTGGGTCATAGGCTACAAGCACTTTTGCTCAGCTATCAATGGAGTTCAGTGTAAGTTGTCTCTGGCACACTTGTGACTCTGACATCCCTCACACTAACAGGAAAAAGAAACTTCTTTTCATGAATATCTAAAAAAAAAAAATCCCATGCACATTTCATATAGACAATGAGAATCTATCACGACTTTAAGCAATTAAAAAGTTGTGATTTCTAGTATATGGTTAAGCAGGTACAAATTTTGCTCAGTGAATTTTTTTTTTTTAATTTTTTTTTCTTGTTTCAGAACTTTTGTTTGTTTGTTTATTTATTATTTATTATCTATTTCTTTTGTCAAACAAATCAGATTTAATTTCTAAGAGAGGTCCTCCTTCACAATGACCTGTATCTGTAGGGGGCCCCAGGCAGCAGCCTTGAGCTTAGTGTAGTAAGGCGCTGGCCAGTGAAACATTTGAGTGGTGCCTCGTGGGTGGATTCGAGGAGGGGCAGGAAACCCCTTTTCTCTGGCAAGTGGATAAAAAGTCAAGAAAGATGGTAAAGGAGAAGGCACTCAGAATGGCTTTTCGGGGTCCTTAACCACTGGAAAGTTTCTGCAGCCCCTCGCAGACACATGGATGGCGGGGGAAGCCACCCCAGAGCCTTCCGTTATTCCAGTTCAGGAGGACACCACAGAGAAGCTCAGGTGTAATTTCATTAGGAAGGCTCGATGATAGAAGGCCTCCTTCCACCATGGAGGAAGTGCTGATCTTCACTGTCAACAGCGGAATCTCTGCTAATTAATCCAGTGGCCATAAGAAATATGCTTTTATTGAGGCTTACAAATTGGCTTTATTAGAACATTGGACGTGTTCTTTCACTGGGGAATTACCACATTGGTCAAAATCTCTTTGAGCTATTCTGACCCCTGCTTAAACAAAGTATTTAAAAAATCTAGTAAATCTGGGAGATAATCCCTGTGTCAGCATCGGCTAAGAGGATTCCAGTTATACGGTGCTGGGTATAAGGCTAACTAAATGCTCTAAGACAGCACTGTCCAGGGAAACCACAACACAAGTTACACATATAACTTTAAAATTTCTAATAACAGCATTTTACTTAAGCCAATATATAACCAAAAATACAAGTATAAGCTCACCATTTTTAAATGTATTGATAGTTTACATTTGTTCTTCTTGCTAAGCTTTTGTCATCCAGTGCGTATTTCACACTTACGGCATCATGGGAACCCAGACTGGCCACAGCCCAGTTCAGGGGCACAGCAGCAATGACACTGGATAGCCCGTTCTAGAATATCGTTGCATCGACTGCAATCTAAAACCCCCGTGTCCCTCAAAAGGACAGAGAGCTGTAGCTTCACGACCTTACAAAACAGACTCAGCTGTTTTTGAGCGTCCTTGCTAACAGTGATTTGCTTAGGGGGTGCCAGCGTACAGGGCAGGATTCGATCTGAAACTTCTGAGCATTCCAACCCTGAGGTGCAGCAGCTGAGACCCTTCGTGCCCCATGTGAAGGCATCAGGAGCCACATCATGAGCCACGTACAAAGAAGGTAAACTGACCGGCTATGCGCAACCAAATTAGCTTCTGTAATGCTGTAAGATTCTTCCTGACCCACTAAATGGACATAAGCATCAAAAATATTCCCAAGTCTTTGCTGTATTCATTACATTTCCTCCTTATTTAACAGAATATTGAGCCGGGCGTGGTGGCGCACGCCTGTAATCCCAGCACTCGGGAGGCTGAGGCAGGAGGATTGGTGCGAGTTCGAGACCAGCCTGGGCTACAAAAGTGAGCTCAGGACCAGCCTCAACTGCATAGCGAGACCCTGTCTCAAAAAGACAATAAATAAATAAATTAATTAATTAACAGAATATTAACTGTCCTTCCATTTGACAGTCAATCCTTTGGTCTTAAGAAGCCGTACAGGAACATTTACCAAACATCTACTATACACAAGTCCCAAAAGTAGCCCAGATGGTATGTCGAGGAAACTACATTGTCCTTACTTGGGGACAGCACTGAGGCGGTACAAAAGTATCAGATGTGTGCAGCCTAAGTACCAGCACCTCGTGATAAAGGGAGTTGTTGTGTATCACAAACACATATTAGCAAAAACTAAAGATAAAAATTTAAAAAGTAATAGAATACATGAGGTACAGATGTGGTCCTAAATCCACAGGAAAATTATTTCTTGATGTGGATGAGAAAGGGATCATGGAATGGTTCATGGAATCATCTGAATTGGGATCTGGCTTTGCCTTGGGGAATAGGAGTCCCTAGTAAGATTACGTCCCTAGGTTAGAAGGAGCCTCTGCGGCCAAGTTTAAGGGCATGGAAGGGTGAAAGGAGCAAGCAACGGAAGCCACTGAGGTTTTCAGAGCAAGAATCGATGTGACTGGGAGAGAGTTGCTAGGGGTGAGCATGAAAGATCAATTTCCAGCGAGAAGAGTGAAAGAAAGGCAGGTGTCGCCACCCAGGCTAGACTCCAAAAGCCCCGCATGGTGACGACGCGTAGGGAAGAAAGGGCGAGGTGGGCACAATGGGTACTGAACAGCAGACATAAGGTAAGGGCACTGCCAGGAATTGGGGGGCCAGGGGGCCGCTGATCATTTCTCTTTACTATGTATGCATCCTATCGTCTGAGTCTGTGATTCTTAAATGTAGGACCAGTTTTCACCTTTTAGGCATAATTGGCATTTATTCACAATGAGAACACTTAAAATCAATGTGCAGTGTTCATGTTATATACACTACGATATGAACTACAGTCATAATGTTGCTATAACAGATCTCTTGAAATCATTCCTCTTGTGTACGGTCCTTTGGCCAATATTACACCAACCCTCACCTCAGGCTGGGACCGGACCACTGAATTATCATAGAAGTAATGAAGGAAAAATAGAAATCAAGACACTCACTAAGTATAGGTCTACTGTATAACTTGAAGGAAGGCCATGCTTCTCTATTTTAAAAATTACAATTAAAAAGGCAGAGGAAGTGAAATCGACTATAGAAGGAAGTTTTCCTTTGCACCTTGTGAGTTAGAGGTTGGCCTACAGGAGGCTCAGGTGAAGTCACATAGATATGACAAATGTCCTGGGGCATTGTGACAATATCTGTACCAAAATATGTGAAAATTACATAACCATTGACCTAAAAACTCCAGGAATTTATCACAAGAAAAAAATAGGGACAAAAATATTTTTATATATTTAAAAGCATATTCATTATAGCATTTTTGTGATTGAAAAAAAAAGCCTACCTGTCCAACCTGTTCCAATACTCAAATGTATATTTTTAAGAATAGACATAATCATTAAAAATAACATGAAAAAGCTGGGCATGGTGGCACACACCTGTAATCCCAGCACTTGGGAGGCTGAGGCAGGAAGATAGGTGCGAGTTTTTTGTTTATTTATTTTTATGGTCTGCTGGGCCTGCCCTGAGGGCAGGGCTGGCACAGCACGTGGTGCCGGGGATCAAACCACAGTCCCTGCAGCTGCCCAAGCTTTCCTAAGCAGGTGCTTTAGACCACTGAGCCATTCTACCGGGCCCCAAGAGCGGTGCGAGTTTGAGACCAGCCTGGGCTATAAAAGTGACCTCAAGGCCAGCCTTAACTGCATAGTGAGCTCCTGTCTCAAAAAGACCAAAAAAAAAAAAAAAAAAAAAAAAAAAAAAAAAAAAAAAAAAAAAAAAAAAAAAAAAAAAAAAAAAAAAAAAAAAAAAAAGTAGCATCAACGTGCACAATATTTAAAGTCACAGAGATTTTTCTAATAAACTAAAAAGTAAAAAGCAGGAAACCAAAGGGGGAAAAAAAATATATCTATTTTTATGCACTGTGTGCCTGCTTGTCTAGAAAGCCAGAAGCCAAAATATTAGTAATATATCTCTAGGTCAAAAGATTCTAAGAGATTCATATAATCCATTTTTATTTGCTATGCTTTCTATTTTCTACAAGAAATAGATATCACATATTTTTCATTAAAATACTCCATGAAAGACATATTTTACTCTACTCTGGAGGCAAATTTAGCAGCTAAAAAATGAGCTAGAATGACAGAAGTTCTGTCTGTCTGTCTGTCTCTCTGTCTGTCTGTCCATCTATCTGTGTGCCTGCCTGCCTGCCTGCCTGCCTACCTGCCTCTGTCTGTCAGGCTGATAAGACAGGGAAAGTAATACAGCCTTCCACATATCGTTACTTACACATATACAGGAAGGCTCTGAGGGTGGGGCAGACATTTTGGATGGCAACAGTCCAGGTTAAATGGCTCCTATGTGCACCTGTTTTCCCAGTGTGTTTGGCTTCCGGTCCAAAGAGCTAAGCAGTCAGATGTAAAGCAAGTGTGCGTAAGGATGTCTCTTAGCTTCTGGCCTATTCACCACCAACACGTGGTGAAAGAGGGTGGAATCACCTCACACACACCTTTTTCAGCAAACTCCAGGGGTTCAACGCAAAAAGGTCAGCACATTCGTCACTCATGGATGAACATGGAGAAGAAAGCAGGGCTCCCCAATGCAGGGGTTGCCAGCCATAGCAAGCTGCAAAGACCTTTCGAAAGCCGTAACTGTCGTACTCGTTTTCAGAAAAATAATATAAACTGGAGGAGAAATGAGCTATATCTGCCCTTTGTTCATACAATTCAATGAAATGTCACCTACTATAAATATGATTTTTAAAAAATAAGAAAAACAGTATTGCAAAATGGCCTCATGGAATATTTTTATATTGTATTTTTTTTTACTCTATTTGGAGTGCTCTGATGTTAGGTTAAAACCAAATGCAATATCATAAAAATAAAGGAAGAATCATCTTAATAATCAAATTTGCAAAACTCAAACTCCACTGAAATGCAATTCTTTGTCCAAGATAAATATTTATAACAAGTATGAAAAACACATCAGAAAGGAACACTGTGCTTCCCCTGAAAAATTCAGGGGTAAAGGTTTTCTTCCCACGGATTGCATGATTAAGAAATCAGTCGGGAAGTTGAAAGTGAGTGAAATAATTTAAATACTTAGCCTAATATTTTACAGAGCATATCCCTTGTTTCAACTTACTTAACTATGTAAAAACTTTGTATGAGCTACCAAGCACTTTTATTTCTCCACTGAAAAGTGTGTTTGGGTAGAGTTGGATAAGAGAGAAAAATACAAACCACAGTGTGAACCAAAAAATCAAGAACCTAGGCCTTGGGTGGAGGCACACGCCTATAATTCCTGCATTGGGGAGGCTGAGGCTCAAGGACAGACACAGGTTCAAGGCCAACCTGGGTTCAGGCCACTCTGCTGCATGCTGATGGCCATCTTATCCTCTAGGCCACTGTTTAAATATTAGGGAGCTGCCTTCTGTCAGTACTGTGGGTGCTAGTAGCCCACCCTTGGTCTGCCATTTGTTTTCCTATACCATTACTGGGAGTAGCAACTTGGTCATTATCTTGGGTGTACAACAGCTCCTCATTTTATTTTTCTTTGACATATCTATTCCAAGCACCAGAAGGTCCAGATGTGTTTATCAGCTAAAGATTAGCAGTACAAGTTCATATTTGCTCTCCTGAAATAAATGACCTTCCAGCCAGTAATTATGTCTCCTCTCTACTTTCATCCTTTTAGACAGAAGAACACTAATGATCCCGGTCAGTTTTACAAAAACAACTAATGCCTAGCAGCGGATCCTGGCTTTCCTACACTAGAATGCTCTCTCCTGTTAAATCACTCATGCAGGAGCCCAGGTTCACACCATAATCCAGTGCATGGCCACCATGGCCTTACAAAGAGAAGAGGATGATGTTACCAGTTTTCTTCCTCGTTGTGTCCTTCGCTAGGGAGAGCCCAACTCCAGGAGCCTTTTATGGTATTGCAATGCCTGCTGTCTTCTGGGAACACTGTACTTATTCCCTTCCTTCCATAATCTGATGAACTATTTAAAAACAGAACTCATAATGACACATCTTTCTTAGAGGCTAAGGAGAGAGTGAATTAAAAGATTTTTGCTGGATAATCTTTCTTCAGAGCTTTAGCAATTCCTGCGTGACAAGAGTGAACTAGCCACCACATCCATGATCATATTAAAGAAAAACTGAGTTTCTTTGGTTAAAAGCACATGAAATAAAATACCCATGAAGATCAGAAGTAGAGACACAAGGAGATATTGGTGTGTGTACCCGTGCTCACCACAGCACCATCCACACCAGCAGAAAGACACGAACAACCCAATGGAAGATGACTGGACCAGCAATGTGGAGGCCAACACACCCTTGCCGGTCTTCTTCACCTTAACCAGAAAGGGAATTCTCATCTATGCTACAAATGCATGAACACCAAGGACACTCTGTGAAACGGCTTGCCCCTGCCACACTGGGCAATGACTGTACCTATTGTTCCACATCTGGGCAGATAAATTTATAGGGACAGAGAGTAGAAGAGTTGGTGCTGAGGACCCAGAGAAGAATAGAGTGAGGAGCCCCTGAATGGGGTTGGGGATGTGGTTGTTGCAACATAAAGAGCTCTGGAAAAGGTAGGACAGGATGGCGTCACAGATGGGCCAACGAACGCTTAAAGTGGTTAAAATGCAAATTCCGTTATGTGTATTTTATTTTATATATATATATATATATATATATATATATATATATATATATGGGAGAAATGCAGTGACAGTCTTCATTTCCATTTTCGTATAATCTTTAAAGAAGAGATATTAAGCCAGTGAGATGATTCAGCAGTCTAAAGTGCCTGCTTAGGAAAGCTTAGGCAACTGCAGGGACAGTGTTTCAATCCCTGGCACCACATGCTGCACCAGACCCACCCTATTTACATATTTATCAATATATCAATATATTTATTATAAATAAATAAATAATAAAGTTTTTTTAAAAAATAGAAGAGATATTTAGCATGTTCGGGCACAAACATTATCTAGTAAAATGAATGGAGAAGTTTCACTCAGTTCCAATTTCATCTTTTAAAAATTCTATTTCCAGCGTAACATTCTTGGGGAATCTAACTGCAGATGATCTGGACTCCAGACAGAACCAGAACCATTTCTGCTGAGACCAGGCCTCTAGGCATCCTACCAGGAGGAAAATATTGGCACAGACTCACTGGGGTAGACACTGCAGTTAATTAGTCACACATTCCCTCCTCCTTTACTTGCTTACAGATTAAAAATTTAGAGACATTTTCCCTGGTAGCAATGTGGCCAGTTAAAATACTCATGTTCTTGAAGCCAGGGATAACCACAAGATGCAGCTCTGGCCAGAGACATGCAGAAGAGTACTGGGTGGAGCACCCACGAGAGATGTTTTCTCCCTGGAGATAAATAACAGCTTTTGGCTGATAGGAACGTCTTGCCCTGTCCTTCCTTCTTCCACCAGGAATATGAACGTGGCTGGTTTCTCTGCGCAGACAACCAGCCCTGAGCTGCCTACCTACAGCCTACAGGAAAAGTGGATTCTTTCTTGCTTAATCCAGAGCCATAAGGTGTCATATGGCCAAAGGTGGGGTCCAAGGCAGGGATTTTTGGATGTGGCCGGATTGGGGTTGTGTGATGCTGGGATCAAAGCTACTAGGACTAGGACTGTGATCACCACCCACCCTGAGGTTGAGGACCCTGGACAAGACGCAAGAGACACAAAGGGACGCGCCGCTGCTGTGTGCCGCTTCCACTGTCTTCTCCCTGCTGTGCACTGCTGCACCTCTGTGATGGCCTCTGCCATGCCACGCTGCGGTGGACCCAGTGATGCAAGGACAGCAACCTCTCCAGACTGGCAGCCAAAGCAGACCTCTCCTCCTTGAACCTTGGGCATTGGGTACTTCAGTCTCAGCAAGGACAACAAGTAACTAAGACCTAAGGTTCCTCTTATTTGCAACTAAACTCAATCCTAATTCAATCAGCAGGACTGAGGTAAATCCAAGGGAAGAAATTCAGATGGTCTCTGATGGGTGAAATAGAGTTAGAATGTTTACCTTCCATGTCAGTGGACACTCACAGGACTGACGTGTAACAGTTCCCATGGGACATATCCTTCGCTCTAAGAAATACAGAAAGACAGGTGATGGGAATAAGGGGATGAGTGGACGTAGATGCGAACCACAGTCTTGACCCAAAATAATTTTTGCTCGACACAAAGCTACCATGTATTCGACTGGTACAGCACTCACTGTGGTACAGCACTCGCTGAGCACGCACAAGGCTCGTTCTGGGCTTTATTGCCAGGACCACACAGGAGCACAGACACAGAAAACTAACATTTGTGAAATGCTTACTCTGGGGCAGACAGCGGGGTAATCACTGTGGACACATTACCTCCTGTAACCTACATCTTTTAAAGTACAGCCTAGACTCCCAATCACCTAATTGAGCTTTTAATAGCTTTATGTTTCAAACAGCATCCAACTGCTCTGATTTTCCACCCCTGCACACTGGGGGGGGCGGCGGGGGGGAGCAGGGAGCGCTGCCCTGCACGAACCACTGCAAGAATGAAAGATAAAACAGAACAGAGCGTGGAGCAACAGCCTCAGGGTTCGTCGTTAACAAAACATAAATGCTGTCATTTCCCCAAAGAAGGGTACGCTGCACAAATACCCAGACACCAGCACCCATGGAAGCCCCTGGAGCATGTTCCTAATTGCAGATTCCTTAACTCCAAGCAGGCTCAAGGAGCCAGGCATGGCCCCATCAGCTAGAGAAGGCAAAGAATCTGGTCTGCACAAAAGTACCCTCAAGTCACGGCGGCACCACCATTTAGACAGTCGAGCTGTTAGAGCACCGTCCTCATAAATCCATGCAGCACCCTTTGCCCTGGAAGAACTGCTTTCACACACCCATCTCCACTCCAAAAGCAGTCGCTCTCTGCTTTTGCCAAGACTCAAGCGTGGCTCTGTAATTCCTGTGACGTCACTTCCGAGAACAGCGGGCACCACTTCCTGTCCCTCGGGTGGTCAGGAACAGGGCAGGCTGTGGGATACCCGACAAATCTGCTTTCTTCTATAGCATTGCTTCATCCATTCTCTGTGTCTCTGGGCTACTAGGAAGCTTGAAAGCTCAGCTTGAGCAGGCCAAGTTTTGTTTGTACTGTGACTTTCCTCAGTCAAGTTCCAAAGATTACCATTATTATTATATTTTGCTGTGCTTCACAGGTGGTCACTGAAAACAATTTATTACAAAAGCAAACACATTCCCGAAGGAAGATTTAGCTGGGTGTGGCCACATGCCTGTAATCCCAGAACTCTGGAGGCCTAGACAAGGGGATCACCATGAGTTCAAGGCCAACCCGGGCTACACACAGTGAGTTAAAGTCCAGCCTGAAATACATAGCCAGACCCTGTCTCAAAAAACTAAAAATAAGCTGGGCGTGGTGTCGCATGCCTGTAATCCCAGCACTCAGGAGGCTGAGGCAGGAGGATCAGTGAGAGTTTGAGACCAGCCTGGGCTACAAAACTGAGCTCAAGGCCAGCCTGAACT